>CM070031.1:16314155-16344155 GCA_036247105.1 Cirrhinus mrigala | reverse complement strand
TTTACAGGAATACAGTGATTATGCTTTTAAAAAAAAAAAAAAAAAAAAAAAAAAAAACCTTAATTAAAATAAATCTTTTGGTTGCTGCTGCAATTAGAATGAGGGGTATTGTTCTTAAAATAATATAACAAAGCCAAAAATATTGTATTGGTGTTGTATTCCTCTCTGTTGTATTTTTCTCTGCAGCAATGGGAATGAGTGGGAATTGTTATAAAAATATCACAAATCTTATTATTCCTAAAAAGTATTTTTGTTACAGTTAGTTTACAGGAATATGGTGATTTATATTTAGTTTGCTACTGCAATGAGAATGAGGGGGTATTGTTCAAAAAATAATATAAAAAGAAAAAAACTTATTGGTCCTAAACAGCATTTCTATTATGTAGTTAGTTTATATGAATACAGATTTATGCTTAATTTATAAAAAAATCTTTTGTTTGCTGCAGCAATGAGAATGAGGGGATATTGTTATAAACATAACATTACAAAGCCAAATAAATCTTATTGGTACTAAAAAGTATTTTTTTTTTATTACAGTTAATTTACAGTAATACAGTGATTTATGCTTAAAAAGGTCTCAATTTATTTTTAATTATCAAAATATTCTTCAAAGTGACATTAATTTACATTAATATAATTTAGTATAATAAAATTGAATTATATTTTTAATTTATTTTATTAATAATTAATAATTTATTAATAAGTAATTTTTTTTTTTAGAAATTGGACCCTTAGTGACTGATATTTCATGTAATGGTATTGTCCACATTAAAGTTGTTCATAAATGGACCAAATCACATTTTTTTTTTTTTTTTTTTTAAATATTAAATACATTTTATATGCGCTTATTTTATAAAGAGGGAATTGATATTAAATATTCAGTGTATTTATATTATATTATAGCTTCATTTCAAAGCAATGAGATTCAATGAGATGCTCAGATAAACAAACCTGTGTGTGTGTGAGTGTGAGCGTTTCCCTCCCCTCTTTTTATTAGGCTTTAATCTAATTTGCTTTGACACTCCTCTGTGTGTCCTCTGTGTATTCGGGATCAGACAAGGTTACGTCTTTTATGCAAACACGCACACACACAAATATTTAGTAGGTTTCCCTGTCATGTGATCAGACCAATATTAATGACTAAATTACTCTCATGCCCTGAGTGTCATTGAAAGTGTGTGTGACGGGGATCTTTCTTGCCACTAATATAGTTATGATTCAATAAAATCCCTCTGCAGTGTCACATTAAACACTTTCAGCGCTTCTGAATTGCTGTAAGATATATACACACACACACACACACATCTGCCCACAAAACAATATTAAATCGACGAACGCAGGAGCATATGGTACTGTCAATAAACACACACGATGAAAGGACACAAGAGCCAGCATTCGAGGAAGAACTGTCACTTTTGGTAAACAATCTCCTGCTCCGAACACAGCACATTAATTCAGCTGTGACCCGCCGGAAGAGCCCGACTGGGTTGTAAATCACAGGTGTAGCTTCAGAGCCCCGAGGAAGGATGATGTTTACAAACCCAAGTTCTCTGCACTCGCTTAAACATTTATTCCTGGGCGAGAGAAAAAACACGAAATGAGCTCTCGGAGCAGAACGCAGTCACTCGAGGACAGCTTACGCCTGCCACGGGAAATAAAGAAATTTAGGTCGTCGTGAGCGTTTCTTTTGAAACTTCTGAGGTGCTGCTGTAATGACGGAAACGTTTGGTATTTGCTGAAAGGGAATGGGAAAAAAAATTGGAAGGGAAGTTATTCGGCATGAAATACCCCCAAAAACACAATATAAAAAAGGACAACAACAGGAGGAGGTGAATTGAATGGTTCTTAGTTTGGAAAATTTGAGTCGAAACGGTTCGAAACTAACCTCTAGTGTGAAAAAGTTGAAAGTTTATTTGTGGTTTACATTTAAAGAGGTCATGAACTGGCTTTTTTGAATATTTTGTACTGTTCTCTGAGGTTCCTTTATAATATTTATAAGATTTTTACTATTTTTTCACCTCCCTAATCAGAATTCTCTGTTTGAATAGGTATGGCGGATTGTGAATTATAAAGTTAGAATTGCGGGATATAAACGTACAATTCTGACTTTTTTCTCATAATTGCAAATTTATATCTCGCAATTCTGACTTTTCTTAAAATTGTGAGATATAAACTCACAGTTGCGAGTTAAAAAGTCAAAGAAAAATAGTACTTTTGTAAATTTGTTTACAAAATTGCATGATATAAACTCATAATTGCGAGAAAAAGGTCAGAATTGTGAGAATTTATATCCCGCAAATCTAACTTTATAATTCACAATTTTGAGTTTATATCATGTAATTCTGAGAAATAAAGTCAGAATTGCGTGAAAAGTCACAATGCTGAGAAACAATGCTGAGGTGTATGCTCAAAAAATTGGTAAGAAATAAATGGATAATAATTACTGCATAAATATATTGAAGCCTGTCTCCACCAATAAATAAATTAAAAAAAAAATACAGAAGGTAATTGCGAATTTTCATCTCACAATTTTTTCGAGTAATTCTGGCTTTTTTTTCTCAGAGTTGCATGATATAAGCTCAACTGCAAGATATAAACATGCAATTCTGAGAAATTAAGTCAGAAGTCAGAGTTTTATCTCACAGTTCTGACATAACGCACAACTGCAAGTTATTAAGAAAGAATTGTGAGATATAAACTTGCAATTGTAAGAAAATAGTCTTTTTTTCCCCACAAAGGTAGACTTTACAACTCACAATTTTACGAAATGTGAGAATTGCAAGGAAAAAAAAAGTCGTAATTGCAAGAAAAGGTCATAATTGTGTGATATAAACTCACAATTTCTCAGAGTTGCATGATATAAACTCAAAATTGTGAGTTATAAAGTTAGATTTGCGGGATATAAATTCTCGTAATTCTGACCTTTTTCTCGCAATTATCAGTTTATATCATCAGTCCAATTCTGAGGGGAAAAAAGACTATTTTCTTACAATTGCGAGTTTATATCACAATTCTTACTTGATAACTGGTAATTGCATGTTTTACAGTGTCAGAACTGTGAGATATATTTGATTTCTGACTTTATTTCTCAGCATTATGGCTTTTCATGCACTTCTGACTTTATTTCTCAGAATTACATGATATAAACTCAAAGTTGTGAGTTTTAAAGTTAAAATTGCGGGATATAAACAAAAAATTCTGACCTTTTTCTCGTAAATGCGAGTTTATATCATGCAATTTTGACTTTTTCTTGCAATTCTGACTTTTTTTCTCACAATTTTGACTTTTCGCAGAATTAAGAGATATAAACTTGCAATTGTTGCGAGTTATAAAGTCCGATTCTGAGGGGAAAAAATTAAATTTTCTTACAACTGCAAGTGTTATAAAGTCAGAACTGTGAGATATAGCTCTAACTTCTGACTTTATTTCTCAGAATTACATGATATAAACTCAAAATTGTGAGTTATAAAGTTAGAATTGTGGGATATAAACTCACAGTTCTGACCTTTTTCTCTCAATTGCAAGTTTATATCATGAAACTATGACTTTTTTTTTTTCTTGCAATTCTGACTTTACTTAGAATTGTAAGATATAAACTCACAGTTGCGAGTTATAAAGCCTAATTCTAAAGGTGAAAAAAGACTATTTTATTACAATTGTGAGTTATAAAGTCAGAACTGTGAGATATAACTGACTTCTGACTTTATTTGAGATGAAAAGTTGCAATTATCTACTTTATTTTTTTATTCAGTGGTGGAAACAGGCTCCCAAAACAAATACATGTATGCGGTAATGATTGTCCATTTATTTCTTATACATTTCTTGAGCGTAGACCTGAAAACAAATTTTCCAAACTCTTTTTAAAGTAGACACTTGGAAAAAGTTTTTAAAATGACAGAAGTTTAAGTTTATTGTTATAAAAATGCACACAAATACTATTTTATAGGAAATATATATTTTCCAAAACATGTTTTACTCTGAAACCAAGAAAAGCAAAGTATCTAAAGAAGCTGATAAATCTAAGCAAGTTATGTTTCAAATTTAAGCACCATTAAACTTTTATTAATCATGTCCCTGATTTGTTTTTTTTTTTTTTTTTTTGTGTTCACATAGCAAGTGCCAAAACTTTTACCAAGTTTTGTACCATCCCAATGAAGTAAGAAGTTCTTAAAAAATAAATAAATAAATAAATAAATAAAAATTTAGGTCAAAAATAACTGGAGAGCACCAGAGGGTTAAAAGCATATAGAAAAGGTAGATGTTTTAAGGTGATTCGTGCTGTATATTAAGTCTGTTCTGTGGTTCTCTGAGGTTTATGCCTCTGCTGAACAGTTCTCATGTCGTTTTGCAGAACGGACAGTACAAGCAGGATCAACTTACACTCTTTGAGCTATAAAATCAGACAGAATGTTCTGGACAGATGGGCCAAAACCTTGATGCTCACCACAGCTCTTGACTTTTAAAAAATAAAGGTTCTTGGGTAATTTCTTGAGCTATACAGTATGCTTCTTTTAGAGATTACTTTTTTTATTTTTTTTTTTTAAAGATACACTGACCAAAATTATAAACGCAAAATTGTTGTTTTTGCCCCCATTTTTCATGAGCTGAACTCAAAGTTCTAAGACTTTTTCTATGTACACAAAAGGCCTGTTTCTCTCAAATATTGTTCACAAATCTGTCTAAATCTGTGTTAGTGAGCACTTCTTCTTTGCCGAGATAATCTATCCACCTCACAGGTGTGGCATATCAAGATGCTGATTAGACGGCATGATTATTGCACAGGTGTGCCTTAGGCTGGCCACAATAAAAGGCCACTCGGGGGGGTCCGAAAACCAGTCAGTATCTGGTGTGACCACCATTTGCCTTACGCAGTGCAACACATCTCCTTCACATAGAGTTGATCAGGTTGTTGATTGTGGCCTGTGGAATGTTGTTCCACTCCTCTTCAATGGCTGTGCGAAGTTGCTGGATATTGGCAGGAACTGGAACACACTGTTGTATACGCCGATCCAGAGCATCCCAAACATGCTCCATGGGTGACATGTCCGGTGAGTATGCTGGCTATGCAAGAACTGGGATGTTTTCAGCTTCCAGGAATTGTGTACAGATCCTTGCAGCATGGGGCCGTGCATTATCATGCTGCAACATGAGGTGATGGTCGTGGATGAATGGCACAACAGTGGGCCTCAGGATCTCATCATGGTATCTCTGTGCATTCAAAATACCATCAATAAAATGCACCTGTGTTCATTGTTCATAACATATGCCTGCCCATACCATAACCCCACTGCCACCATGGGCCACTCAATCCACAACGTTGACATCAGCAAACCGCTCACCCACACAACGCCATACACGCTGTCTGCCATCTGCCCTGTACAGTGAAAACTGTGATTCATCTGTGAAGAGAACACCTCTCCAAAGTGCCAGACGCCATCGAATGTGAGCATTTGCCCACTCAAGTCGGTAATGACGACAAACTGCAGTCAGGTCGAGACCCCAATGAGGACGACAAGCATGCAGATGAGCTTCCCTGAGACGGTTTCTGACAGTTTGTGCAGAAATTCTTTAGTTATGCAAACCGATTGTTGCAGCAGCTGTTTGGGTGGCAGGTCTCAGACGATCTTGGAGGTGAAGATGCTGGATGTGGAGGTCCTGGGCTGGTGTGGTTACACGTGGTCTGCGGTTGTGAGGTCGGTTGGATGTGCTGCCAAATTCTCTGAAACGCCTTTGGAGACGGCTTATGGTAGAGAAATGAACGTTCAGTTCACGGGCAACAGCTCTGGTGGACATTCCTGCAGTCAGCATGCAAACTGCACGCTCCCTCAAAACTTGTGACATCTGTGGCATTGTGCTGTGTGATAAAACTGCACATTTTACAGTGGCCTTTTATTGTGGCCAGCCTAAGGCACACCTGTGCAATAATCATGCTGTCTAATCATCATCTTTATATGCCACACCTGTGAGGTGGATGGATTATCTCGGCAAAGGAGAAGTGCTCATTAACACAGATTTAGACAGATTTGTGAACAATATTTGAGAGAAATAGGCCTTTTGTGTACATAGAAAAAGTCTTTAAGTTCTTGAGTTCAGCTCATGAAAAATGGGGGCAAAAACATAACTGTTTATAATTTTGGTCAGTGTATATATATATATATATATATATAGGTCAGTGTATTGAATTCTTGGTTCTATAAACCATCAAAACACATGGTTTTATAAAGAACTAGAGACTCCAAAGCTCTTTGTCGACCTTTAACCTTTATTTTTAGTGGTGTACAGTGAGCTGAGGCTGCAGTGATTGTGTTATCAAAGTGTTTGCTCTTTTCTTGGCACTCGTGAGAGTCGTGGGTTGTGACCTTTGACCTCTGCCTGCTGTGGTCTTCACCTCATAGGTCACCTGCAGACGGAGGTTGTGTGGAACGTGCCTTTGCCGTCGGAGTGATTATCTCTGGTAATAGTGCTCTGAAATGTTTTGGCAGTTTGTCGCCTGTGCTGAAAATCTGTTAGCGTCTCGACAGCTGCATTTCATCTGATGAGGACGGTTCAGCTCAACTTAGTGAGACATGAATGAGTTTAAAAGCCATTAAGAAGATAAAATTGTGTCAGATAGTGCCTGTTTCCATTACAGTCGTTTGCTGTGGTTAAGAGATGTGTTTGGTTAGTGAACAAACTATTATTTTTACATTTACTGAAGATAAAGTGAATGTTTGTTCATGCAAAACTCATGACAGTGTAAGCAGAGATTTCCAGTTTGTTGCCTTGCTGTTGATAAAATGTTCAGAACGGTTGTTAGCGAATTGCTTTGCTGTTGCTTGGATGTTTTGGATGGTTGCTTACTAACCCATGTCGAAATGTCTGATATTTCTATGGCTCCCTCTTTCAGTGTTTGTCTGTGGAATTTATGGACTTAAATTTAATAGCATATCTTCTCTCCTCAAGCTGCATGATTTGAGGTATCATTCATGCTATGAATTTAATGATAGCTTAAATCATGCTTGTTCATAATGTCCTCACTGTGATGCATTCTGTAGTTTCATGGGATTTTTCAGACATATGTAACCAAAGGCTACAAGATTGCAATGTAGGTAAGTGATTCACTTCCAGTTCATTCATACAATTTTTGCATAAGAGCCGCTTTGAATAAACTGTTCATTCATTCATTCATTCATTCATTTACGTACATTTTTACATTTTTAATTCTAATTTATCAGTCTTTTTAAAATGTATTTATTTATTTTTATTTTGCATTTTTTAATTATTATGTTTTATGGTATTTTTATTTAATTTTGTAGTGAAGTATCTAGTTAAATACTATTGTGTATTTATTCAATTTTTTATTTTTCATTGTTTAGTTTTATTTGTAAATATATTTAATTGGTACTATTTATTTATTTATTTATTTATTTATTTATTTATTGTCGTTTTTGTTGTAATTTTCTTATTTTTAGTTCTTATTTATTAGTCTTTTAAAAATGTATTTATTTACGTTGTTTTGATTTTATTTTTTAATTATGCTCTCCAGTATTTCATTTTATATTATAGTGAAGTATTTAGTTAAATGCTACTGCTTGCTTATAAATGTTTTTTATATATTTCATTGTCTAGTTCTATTTTAAAATATATTAAATTTTTATAATATTTATTTATTGACGTTTTTGTTTAATTTTTAATTTTATTATTTTCAATTATTATTTATTAGTCTTTTAAATATGTATTTATTTATTTTTTTGAAAATTATGTTCTGCAGTGTATATTTTATTTTGTAGTGAATTGTTAAATGCTACTGCTTATACTTTCTATTTTTTCTATTTTTTTTATTAAATTGTTATAAAATGTATTTATTTTATTGTCATTTTTGTTTTAATTTTTAATTTTGTTTATTCGTATCAGTCTTTTTTTAAAATGTGTTTAGTTTTAATAAAAAATGTAAATTTAATTTTTTAATTATGTTCTACAGTATTTTTTATTTTGTAGTGAAGTATTTAGTTAAATGCTACTGCTTGTTCTTTTTTAATATTTTATTGTCTAGTTCTGTTTTAAAATATTAAATTGTTATTAAATCATCAATTAATTAATTGTCATTTTTATTTTAATTAAGTTTTCTTATTTAATTCTTATTAGTCTTTTTAAATGTATTTTTTTTTTTAATTTTCATTTTGTAGTTATGTTCTACAGTTTTTTTTATTTTGTAGTTAAGTTTTTAGTTAAATGCTACTGCTTATTCATTCTTTTTTCAATATTTCATTGTCTAGTTCTGTTTTAAAATATATAAATTGTTATTAAATCAATCAGTCAATCAAATAATCAATTAGTTGTCATTTTTATTTTAAGTTTTCTTATTTTTAATTCTTATTTATTAGTCTTCAATTTATTTTTTTATTTTAATTTTTTAATAATGTTCTACAATAATTTTTACTTTATTTTGTATTTTTTTTGTATTATTTTTTTTTGTATTTTTTGTATTTTGTATTTTGTAATTTTGTATTATTGAAGTATTTAGTTAAATGCTATTGCTTATTCATTCTATTTTTTAATATTTCATTGCCTAGTTCTGTTTTAAAATATATTAAATTGTTATAAAATATATTTATTGTTTTAAAATGTATTTTAAACTTTATTATATGAAGCAATATAAATAATTATTTATTGTTGTTGTTCATTGTAAAAAAAAAAAAAAAAAGTAGTTTCAACTTTAAAAAAAAAAAAGTGTGCTGTTTAGTCAACGTGAAATGTTAAGTTGTACTACGTGACAATTTGGATATTTGAGTAAACTTAAAATTTTAAGGCAGCACAAACACTTTTTTTTAAGTTGAAACTTTTTTTTTAATACAGTGTTGTTGTTTGCACTTACTTTAGACTAGTTCATTAGTTGTTTTGAGATACCTCCCCTCATATGTTTTATTTATATTCATCAAAATTCATAAGGTTTTTAACATTAATAATTAAAAATGTTTCTTGATCAGCAGTTTAGCATATTAGAATGGTTTCTGAAGGATCATGTGACACTGAAAACTGCGGTAATGATGCTGAAAATTCAGCTTTGCATCACAGAAATAAATTCGATTTTAGAACCAAATAAAACATAAAATGGTTATTTTAAATTGCAATAATATTTCACAATATTACTGTATTTTTACAAGCCTTATATCCATACTTAATTTAGTTACCTACATTTCTGTTGGTAGCTCATATTATATCGAACTGCTTGTTTTAAAAGTGTAGCTTGACTATATCTATGTTAAATTATGCAGTTTTTCCAGCACTATACTCCACTCGTCTCTCTTTATTTATGTGGCAATTCATTACGCAGATGATAGTTCTCCACTGGCAGCGGCTCCCACAAGGAAAACTACCTCTCTAATTTAACTTGCAGAAACAGAAATCAAAGTGCCGGTATGAAACAAATTAGAGTACATTTGAACCTCCGACTGAATGACAATAAATAAATCAGAAATAAATGCAGAAAACACATTTCGAGTCCACCAAGGGAAACTTTAGAGCTTGTTGGCTGTAATATAATAAGGGTGAAAACAGCGCTCGAAACGCCACTGCCGGAATCAATTCTGCTCTCTGCCCCAACAATTATGGATTTTTCTTTAACGCAGAAAACGCACAGAGCACAACACATCAATACCCGTGGGCTCAAGACGGTATCGTTGTTGAATAAGGTGATCGGCTCGTTGCTTACACGCAAGCACACACAGGTTAAAGGTCAACTCGTGCAATGTTTTTGAATGTCGCCTGTAATGTGGAAGCATCATACGTTTCCAATTTCTCTCTGGGGAAACGCTGTAGATTAGCTTGTAGGTTTATTTTGAAACACATCGCACGAGGAATGGATTTGTACTCATTTTTAGGGAGAAAATTAGAAAAATCCCATCCAAGTTTGGAAGAAGAAAGTGGGTTGTATTGCAAATCTTATTGGCAGTAAGTTGGGATACCGCAGAGGAGAACCGCTCTGTTATGTCTGCTGCCGATAAATTCAATACACCTGGTAGTCTGGCTTTAGTTTTGGCCCGGTTTCTCTTATGATTCATAATATGCCTTTTCGAGTCATTTCTTGTCAGAAGCAATGAAATATATTTCTAATTCTAGGATATGAGGCTTTAAATCACCCATTTGCTGGGCTGATTTCACCACTGCCCCGTTTGATCGCTTTTTGCGGCCTGGATCGAGTCCCGCGAGCTTCTGAAGGGCAAATGGAGTTTCAAAGAATCCAGGCTAAATCAATCCCGCTCCTGATCGATGAGGTAAGATCCTGATTTTGGATATGTGAGCAGAGCAGAGTCCAAAACTTGATGCGACCTGCAGACCGCAAAAGGCAAAACTGTTCAGAAATGTCATTGGGATCGTGTGTCACACAATGCTTTCCTGAAATGGATCATTTGGAGTACTGTGGAGCTCCGAAATGTACAAGACTGTTTAGAATCAGAGAACCAGAGAATCATTCAGAGAGTCATTTTTCCCAAAATTAAAAGCATTTTTTTTCGTTTTCTTTTCGGCAAAGATCAATTCCATGCACATGCAGAACTCTGCAGTTCTCTAGATTTTCAGATATATAATACATAATACATTTTCAGACGTATTCATTATTATTATTATTATTATTATTAGAAGTAATTTATAAATATTAAAAATAATGCATAACAATAACGATAATAATAATAATTATTATGATTATTATTATTATTATTATTGTTATTGTTATTTTTAATATTACAAGTACAAATATTACAAGTTATTTTTATTATTAAAAGTAATTCGTCTATAAAATTTAATTCATTGTCCATTTCTATTTTAAATATATTTTTAATTTTTTAATATTTAGATATGTATATTTTTAAATATATTATTGTTATAAAATATATTTAGTTTTTAAAAATATATTGTATAATATTAGGAAAAACTATACAAAGATATAATAATAATAATAATAATAATAATAATAATAATAATAATTATTATTATTATTATTATTATTGTTATTGTTATTGTTATTATTATTATTATTATTAATAAAATGACAAATTAAGTTTATAAATATTAAAAATAATACAAAATAATAATAATAATAATAATAATAATAATTTTGTTTCTCTTTCTATTCTAAAAATATATTATTGTTATAAATATATTTAGTGTTAAAATATATTGTATAATATTATATAAAACTATGCAAAATATTTAATATTATTATTAGTATTAATAGTATTACATGAAATGTAATTATAAAATGTAATTATAACTGTCATTATCCATTTCTATTTTAATATAAATTAAATTGTTATAAAATCTATTTAAAGTGTTATAACATATTGTATGCTTATTTAACAGTTTATTATTATTATTATTATTATTATTATTATTATTATTATTATAGTTTATTTTAGTAATTAGCCTATAAAATACATTATAAAAACTTAATATATTTTTTTATTTTATAAAAATAAAATTTCTATTTCTATTTCAAAATATATTAAATTGTTATAAATATATTTAATGTTTTAAAATGTTGTTTAATATTATTTAAAACTAAAGATTATTTAGTTTTTATTAGTATTAATAGTATTACATGAAATTTAATGATAAAATATAATTATAAAAATATTAATATCCATTTCTATTTTAATATATATCAAATTATTATAAAATATATTTAAAGTGTTATAACATATATAGTGTACTTATTTAATGTTATTATTATAATTATTATTAAATGCAGTTATAAAATCTAATAAACATTTCTGTTTTTAAAATGTCATTGTCTATTTCTATTTTAATATATAATATAGTCACTTGTATAGCATAATATAGTGTTTAAATATAGTGTTGTAAGTGTTGTAAAGCACTTTTGTAAAAGTATATAAATTATTTATATTATTTGTAATATTTCATTGTTTATTTCTATTTTAATACATGATGTAATAAATGTTATAATATAAAGTGTTAAAATATATTGTTCACTTATGTAAAAGTAAATAAGTTGTTTATTATATTATTTTAGTTGTTACTATGGATATAATTGTTATAAAATAGATTGTATTATATTTAACTTATATAAGAATATATCATTTATTTTGACATATATAGGATTTTCAGCCCTGGTTTAATACAATTTTTACTGTATTTCTCCTAAAATCAGCACAGAAAATGCGAAAACAGGCCGCAGATTCTGTCTGGATCGTGAATCAACTGACATTTCAATAAATCATGAAGCTCAAACATATTTGAAGGCTGTTGGCTCAAATGAGAATAATTATGTCTCTGGCAGATGCTTTGCTGTGATCAGACTGAATTGTTGAGGGTAATCTTTGAAGCCGCTGCATATTATTATCACATATAGCGGTTTTATTTAGATTTTATTTGCTTCTCTATGGGGAAGCCTCCAGCGGGATCTCTATACACAGCGGATGAGAGACGTTCCGGGTCTAGCCGTCAATCAAATCCGAAAGAGGAAAGGAATTTATCACAACCAGAACCTCGTGAGGAATATCGCTTTCCCTTTCTGAATAATCATACAGTTTGTGTTTGTTTCTAGGCAGCAATCTGCAGACGTTCTCCATGGAAGCAGCTATAGCAACAGAAAAGAGCTTATCCAGAACTAGCTTCTCAGTCTTCAAATAAGATGAGTTTTCTTCATGGAGAGGCCACCTTAAGCCTGCTATCACTGAGAATCCAGTGAGGCAGTGATTGGATGGCAGTCTCAAGTTTTGTGCTAAACCATTACACATCCGTTCTCTGGAGTCCTCAACTACTGTAAGTTTCATGAACTTCTGTGTTTCAGATCAGTGATTCAGAGGCCTGCATGGATTCTGCACCTCAACTCTAGAGAAAACTTTACAGAATTGGACTGCTTGTAATTGAAGAAATGCCACCTATCCTCTGCTCCTTGTGAGTTTAAATAGTTTAATAATTAGCACAATTATTATTATATCAATATGTGTGTTTCAAAATACAAAGTAATATAACATTTTTTTTAAGTCGATATAACAAAAAATATTATAACATATAAACAGATAAAATATATTATAACAAATATATAACAAATATATATTTACAATTTTTATTTGTGTGTGTGTGTGTGTATATATATATGAAGAGAGAATAAATGTATGTGTGCGTGATTCATTCAATATGTTTGTATTATTTAATTATATATACTCTATATATTCACAATATATAATTTATCACTATATATATATATATATATATATATATATATATATATATATATATATATATATATATATATATATATATATACTTATAACTATAATTTATAGTTTGTTTTAATTATAGCTATAGTCATATTTCTGACTATATATATAGAGAGAGAGAGAAAGAGATTTCAGTTTTAGATTTTTTTTTTACTTTAGATACAGTAGTTAGATTTACTTTTTGTTATAAAATATGTATTAAATTTTTACAATTATACATTTTTTAATTTTTTAATTCATAATATTATTATTGTTGTTATATATTAAATGTTATAAACAATAATACATTTATTATATATATTATAAATTCTCATATATATATATTGATCTGTATTAAATTATATATTTTATATATATAAATATATAATTATATAATTTCTATATTATTATTATTTATTAAATGTTAGAAATATATAATAAATCGTACATTAATACAAATAGAAGTATTATAAATTCTCTCTCTCTCTCTCACACACACACATATGAAATGTTATCAAATATATTAATGTATTCTATATTATTATTATTATTATAAATTCATATATATATATATATATATATATATATATATATATATATATATATATATATATATATATATATATATACACACACACACACACACTCAAAATCTGTATTAAATTATATAATTTATATATTATACATTATATATTGGTATTATATTATAAATATTATAAATATATATTACATTTAATATTCATATAAATATATAATATTAATATATTATATATTATAAATTTCTATTATTGTTTATTAAATGTTATTATTTATTAAAACACACACATATATATATATATAAATAATAATATTAAATTTATATATTATGATATTATAAATGTTACTTATTAAATTGTAACTAAATGTAAATATAACTATTGTAAATTTTACAGAATTTTACAGATTTTCGTACAAAATGAGTGTCAAAAGAAAAAAAAAGTTCTTTTAATGGAGAAATCAACTGGCGTTATAGATTTTATAGGTTTTATTTATGTTTGACACTTTTGTCAATGTACAAGGTTTTGACTTTGCATTTCTGAATCTTTTGGACCCCCGAAAAACCCTGTATTATCTCACACCTCATTTGCATCGCTAACTACAGAAACATGTAGATTAGATCAACCCTAAAACCCAGACGCTGTTGCTCCTCCTAAAGAGGGTGAAAACATCAGATGTGAGAGAATATTGCTGCTATTTTCAGATGTTTATTTGTGTTGTCTGTGTCCCAAGCATCATTCGTCTGCATGTCTCGATTATACACGCAAACATCACAGAAATGTACAGAAATTCGATTTAACAGATTAATCACAGACCTCTCGCTCAGAGACACCTGCTCACGACAGATGACAAACATGACCTTAGTTTGGACGGCCGGGTGGAGACTTTCAGCTTCACACTGCAAATCTGATATTTGTGCTGACAGTTTTCGGTTTCATAGCTCAGGAGACTTCGTTCGTGTCCTAAAATGTTTATTGCATATTTGAAATTTCTGTAAGAAAATAAGATAAGCAGAGTTTTGTTAGCTTATTTTTAGCTTACTTATTCTTTGTGGCGTTTACTCAGGAAATGCAAAAAATATATATAAATAAATATGTGTCAGCTTGTGCGAAAAATTTCTCCTCAAGGTTTTACAAACTGTCCCTGGTCACTCGCGTGCATGTCACATCTGTCTGTCATGCCCCGGAAGACCTTGAAACTCATTTCTGAACAGTGTGTGTGGTACACAGGTGCACAGTAGTAGGGCGAAGAGCAAGAAGCTCTGGCAAGAAACACGATGGATTAGATTTGATTTGTCATCCGTGCCCGGAGGGATCTCGCACACATTCACTCACACACGCACTCTTTATGCCATCCATCACTCCACAAACAAAATTACATACATACTGCTTTCCAAGAGACATAAACATTCCTGGCAGAAGTGTCGGCATGACGGATCTTTGAGCTGAAATGCTGTTTTGTATCTTAAGGAGACCCAGAGGAAAATGTATTATTGTTGCGGAGGTTTCTTTTTCTTAGCTTGGGAAACCTCTCATTTAACTTTCAACTTTGTCTCAGGTGACCCTCTCAAAATTCCTTGGCAGAGAAAGAGTGAGAGTCTTTTTTTCGAGAAACTCATTCCGATGTCTCCATTTAATTGAGTTAATATCTACAAGAAACAATTGTGATTTTCCTTTTCTTTGCTGGGGAGAGTTTTTTGCTTTTGCATGTTAATTACTGAATTCAATTGCCTGGATAGATTATCCTTCATTTTTAAAGCTCGCCTGGACTTTCTGCCCTTGTTTCCATTTGCACATGTGAGTTTGAGTGACCATCCATGTGATGAAATGACCCATGTGTGTGCTGCACACCGGTCTTTGTCTCCTAGCACTCGCCGATTGGTCATACAGAAATAATTCTAGTCTGGGAGGACGGAAGCTTTGATCTTAATAAAAGGAATGTTTGATGTCTGTGGGATGGTTCATCAGAGCCGGCTAGTTGCCATGGCTAGCCTGACGTCAGAGAGGCCAGAGAATACGTTCTCTAGCTCGCTGTTATTTTGAGCTCATTGTTCTCCTCACTGGGTAATTGGGTGGCTTAGCCACTGATCACAGCTGGACTGGACCACAAGGCTCGAGTGGAGAGCCTGGTTCGACTGGGGTGAGGGGGGGCATGGGGTTGAGGAGAGGCCTTGATTGGACTGGGGACTAAGGGGTGAAGAGATACTAGGGTTGTGGGGGTGACAAGATACAGCTTTGGTAGTGCTAAACCAATTCAACAGCGGGCCCAAGACATAGCCTTGCGGGACCCCACAGGATTCAGGCTGAGTCACCAATCCTGAAAGCTTGGCACGACCCTGGTTCAAAGCAACTAATGAGGACTTGATCACAGCAACACTGCTGATATATCTGAGGTTTTCCTGTTGGGGCTGACAAGTGAGAAACAGCTGAGTGAGATGTGAGATCATTTAAATCATTTGCAAACAAACAGAGCCTAAATTTCCTCAATATTTGTGTGATGTTGCAATAGATTGGTGCAATCAACTTGTTCAGTTTGTATGCCTAGAAGATAATTAGCATGTTTGAACCATGGATTCACAGCAGTTTTTGATTTATGAGTAAAACAAGATCTGCGTTTAACTTGAACATTACTTGAAGAAGCATTCACATTTTGTTCTCGAGCAAAAAAAATTAAACAAGGTGCTCTAAGCGAATTTTGCCAAACAATGCAAATATTTGAAAGCACCAAAACAAACATCTTTCCCCTATTTTGATATCTCCACCCCACACGTACGTACACAACCCTGGCATAACAACGATCGCTGAAACAAGTGAAGGTGACACAAGCATTTTCAAACAAAAGCCAATACAGGTAAGTTGTGTGAAACAATGCAAAATCAACATTACTTACCTATCAAAAAGAACACTCTAAAATGCTGGGTTAAAAACAACCCAACTTGGGTTATTTTGCAACCCAGCGCTGGGTAAATATTGGACAGAACACATGCTGGGTTATTTTGACTCAGCTAGTTGGGTTAAATTTTTTTTTATTTGAATTTATTTGGATGAATACAGCATAGTTACAATATTACATACATTTAAACTCATTTAACAAACATTTTTAGAAAAAACCTTGTAACATTTAAAAGTAGCATTTTAGTTTAAGTGTATTTAACTGTTCTCTGTAATCACTTTTCACCGAAATAGCGCTAATTGTCATGCTGGTGTCTCGGCAATATCTAAGCCGGTAATGGGCTGCTGTTTGCTGGGGAAATATGAACCTCAGAATGCTGCTTCGTGTTTCACTTGTAGCCGAAAGATTTTATGACTGACTCCAAAACCTGTCCATTAAAAACAGTATTAAGATTAGAGAACATATTTTAACATCAAATTAAATTAAATACAGTAATAAAATCAATTTGTTATGAAAGGCAAAAGGCGTTTCCATAGTGCGAAACAACCCAGCATTTTTTAGAGTGCAGAAAAACTACCCAGCACCCGGGTAAAAATATTAAAAACAACCCAATTAAATGACCTAGCAGGCTGAACCCAGCATTTGGGTAAAAAAAAAAAAATAGCCCAGCATTTTTTAGAGTGCAAAAAAACTACCCAGAACCTGGGTAAAAATATTAAAAGCAACCTAATTAAATGACCCAGCAGGCCGAACCCAGCATTTGGGTTAAAAAAAAAAAAAATAACCCAGCATTTTTTAGAGTGCAAAAAACCTACCCAGCACCTGGGTAAAACATTTTTTTTTAAAACAACCCAATTAAATGACCCAGCAGGCTGAACCCAGCATTTGGGTTAAAAAAAAAAAAAATAACCCAGCATTTTTTAGAGTACAAAAAAAAAAAAAACTACCCAGAACCTGGGTAAAAATATTAAAAACAACCCAATTAAATGACCCAGCAGGCTGAACCCAGAATTCAGGTTAAAAAAATAACCCAGCATTTTTTTAGAGTGCAGAAAAACTACCCAGCACCTGGGTAAAAATAGTAAAAACAACCCAGTAAAATGACCCAGCAGGCTGAACCCAGCATTTTGGGTTTAAAAAAATTACCCAGCATTTTATTTTTGTTTTTTTTTAGAGAGAGAGGCAACGCATGAAACCTTGGCGTCTATTTCAAGCCTTCTCTCCATTGCTGGAGTAATATTTACACGGGTCCTACCTCTTGCCTGATCGTAAACCTTCTTTTTAATGTTTTATTTCTTCGATATTTTCCTCTTTTTCCTCGTTCCTCTTTCCTCTTCCTCTTCTCTCTATTTATAGTCAATCTGCTAATATTCATCCTGTGCTCTCAAATTGAGCACTCTCTTCTCTCTGTCACTATTAGACATGCCCCTTACTGCTGATTGGCTACAACTGTTTTGGGACCCGGTTTGACACTGCAGTCAAAAGCGTTTTTAAAAAATTGCTTAGTGCACCTTTAATTCCTCTAATGTGAATTTTGAAACTGTTATGTACTGCTAGCAGGTTTCTCACTAAGGATTTAGACAAAAAAAGGTCCAATGTCAATATTGCAAAGCTGTATATAAATAGAAGTCACATTTAAACCAAGCAGTTTTCTGTTGGTCAGTTTGACAAATCCACGTGACCAACTTGAACATGCGTGAAATCTGCATGGAAGGACACAGAGCAGTGGTAAATGTGCACAACTTTATTTAGCGTATGTTTACTGCTTGTCCACAGGCTTTTTTTTTTTTTTTTTTTTTACTCATAAATCAAAAAATTACCATTCTAAACTCCCATTTGAAGTTCCTGAGACTACCCATGGCGAATTAGCCTTCCAGGTTGAACTAAAAATTGATGTCATGAATGAATATCTCCATTGCAGGGACTCTTTGCCTGGAGCAACCTGGAGTTAAGTGCTTTGCTCAAGGGCATGTTGGAGATGGTTCATGGCTCACCTCTTGTGGGGATCAAACAGAGACTTTGAGGTAACCAGCCCCAAGCCTGAACTTCTGCACCAAGGGCTTCACATGATTTTGTTTCCATGGTTGTTTTTATTTTAGGAAACTCTGCTGGTTTACTCTGGGATGCAGAAAAGAGGTGCATATTCCACCGAAGAACAATCGCCATTGTACCCTTAAGCAAGCATCCTGGGTCGTTTGAGACGAAAGTGCTAAATGACTATTTAATGTGTTTTAAAACCACTTTTAAAGCTCTTCTGCTTGACCGAAGTTCCATCATCAGCCTGGGAGAAATTTTGGGAATCAAAATCTCATTTCAGGGAAGAAAACCTAGTCCTAGTCCCGATCCGCACGTTTCATGAGTCATTCTGCCTTGATCAGTTATTCCTGGCATGATGTAGGCAGTGTAACAGGTGCGCAGACACCGTGCTGACGTGTGTTGGCACCCATATAGCACTGACCAAAGAGACTTCTTGTAAAGCTGACAGAGTTCGAAGACGCGAAATCTATCTTTGTGCCACCACGCAATGAAGACTCAAGCATCAGTTAATCCTGAAATAACCCAAGCGTCGAGGTTCAAGCAGTGCGGTTGACATTTAAGAGACAACACCTTTTTTCTTCCTCTTATTTTACAGGTGACACACCATAGCATCAGCAAAGAGAAAACTTATAGAACATCTGAGACAGAGAAGAACATTTGAAGGACTAGATCTTCCAAAAATGAACATTCTGGAATTTGTGCTCACTCTCGTGTTGTTTAAAACCATATAACTGACTTTCTTCTAACTGAATAAAGTTGCCTGGATAAATGATCCTTCATTTTTAAAGCTCAGATGGATTTTCTGCCCTTGTTTCCATTTGAACATTTGAGTGTGAGAGTCCATTCATTTGATTAAATGACCCATGTGTGTGCTACAATCTAAAAAAAGCAATTTTTTATTTTATTTTTTTTTTAAAACCCTATGTGACGAGTGGGGCGGGGCCGAGAGCCGTGGGAACGGAACGAGGCCGGTGGAGTATAATGATAATGAGCGACACCTGCACCACTCACCAGTCTCGAGTCCCACGGAGGAGCTCCGGAAAGATAAAAGGAGGAGCGACGACAGTGGTAGATGAGAGAGGACCAGGCCTGGACTTTATTTTGCGTTTTGTGTGCGGCAGTCGTCCGTGAGGGGCTGCAGCTTTACTTTTGTGTTTGTTTATTTCATTATTAAAGTGTTTAAATGTTCTCTGATTCCCGCCTCCTCCTTCCCGTTCTACGAACTGCGCTACACCCCAAATGCTGGGTTCAGCCTGCTGGGTCATTTTATTGAATCCATTTGGTTGTTTTTCATATTTTTACCCAGGCGCTGGGTTATTTTTATTTTTTATTTTTAACCCAAATTCTGGGTTCAACTTGTTGGGTCATTTTATTGGGTTGTTTTGAATAATTTTTTACCCAGGTGCTGGGTAGTTTTTCTGTAACTAAGTTTCTGGGTCATTTTTAATGCTGGGTTATTTTTTTCTACCCAACCGCTGGGTTGAGCCAGTCTCTGACGAAACAACCCAGCTGCTGAGTTACAGTCAATCAGAGCGTGGGCTTTTTGAGTCCTCTACAGGCGAGAGTGATTCTCTGCGCCGCCGATTTGGTGCACTTCTTCAGTGAAATAAAGGTTTGTGTACATTTTTTTTTTGTTCATTTAGAAAACCTTTACTGTTCTCTAATGTCAGTACTGTTTGTTTATGGGCATCTTTCAGCTACAAGTGAAAAGCAAGGCCGCGGTCTGAAATTCACAGTTACTCCGGTGAACAGCAGCCCTTCACCGGCTCAGATTTCAGTGACACACAGACACGAGAATTAGCTCTATTCTGGTAAAAAGTGATTACAGAGAACGATTGAATACACTAAAATTAAAATGCTACTTTTAAATGTTACATTTTTATGTCTAAAATGCTTGTATGTAGTATTGTAAACTATGCTCTATTCACCCAAATAAATTCAATTTGTCTTGTATTTTGTCCATGTGTTCTTGCTTAATAATAGATGTTCATCTTTTGATTATTGCTGTTGCCTCTAATAATTCTGTGTGATTTTATAAGTTCCAGTCAATTTTAAGCCAACAAAATAATTATTGTTAAACAGCTGACTTAAATAAAATAACCCAGCATGTTTGGTAAAAACTTTTAACCCAACCAGCTGGGTCAAAATAATCCAGCATGTGCTGTCCAAGTTGGTTTGTTTTTAACTCAGCATTTTTTAGAGTGTAAGATTGTGGGGGTGACAAGATACAGTATTGGTAGTGCTAAACAAATTCAATAGAGGGCCCAAGACACGGCCTTGTGGGACCCCATAGGATTCAGGCTAAGTCACCAATCCAATGTTGTTTAAAACCATATAAATGACTTCCTTCGGACTGAATTAAGTTGCCTGGGTAAAATTATTCTTCATTTTTAAAGCTCACCCGGACTTTTGTCCTTGTTTCCATTTGAACGTATAAACAGTTTCCATCCATGTGATGAAATGAAAGCCTCTTTACTGGCATCTATGGTTCAGTGAAGAACCTTTAACATCCATGAAACCTTTCCATTGCACATTAGGTTCCTTTATAGTGAAAAATGTTCTTCAGATTCTTAAAATGTTCTTCACACTACAAACAATAGTCCTTTAAAAAGAGAAGTTCCCTTCCAGAACAAAAATGTAAAGATAAATTACTCACCCCTTGTCATTCAAGAGTCTTTCTTCATATGTAGAGACCTGTAAGACCTTTGTTCATCTTTGCAACACAAATTAAGATATTTTTTCATGAAATCCGAAAGCTTTTTGACTCTGCCTAGACAGTAACGGAACTATCACATTTAAGGCCCAGAAAGGTAGTAAGGACATTATTAAAATTGTCCAAAATTGTCCAAAATGTTTTTTGAGGAAAACATTTTAGGATTTTTTTTTTTCCATATAGTGGACTTCAATGGTGCCTGTGAGTTTGGATTTCCAAAATGCAGTTTAAATGCAGCTCTAAACGATCCCAGCCGAGGAAGAAGGGTCTTATCGAAACGATTTAAAAAAAAAAAAAAAATTTTTTATACTTTTATATACTTTTTAACCTCAAATGCTCATCTTGTCTAGCTCTGCAATGCACATGCGTGCTTTGTGTAATCCGGGTCAGTACAGTTAGGGAATGTCAAAAATTCCCATCTCATTTTCTCATTCAACTTTAAAATCGTCCTACATCGCTGTTTTACCTTTTTTGTAAAGAGTGTTTGATCCTCCTTGCACTTTTACTTTGTAAACACTGGGTTGGTACTTCTGCAGCGATATAGGACGATTTTGAAATTGGAGGAGAAAATTAGATTTTCAACATACCCTAACTGTATTGACCCGGATTACACAGTTCAAATATGCATCACAGAGCTAGACAAGATGAACACTTGAGGTTAAAAAGTATATAAATTGTACTTTATTTATTTATTTATTTATTATTTATTTTAGAAAATAACTGATCATTTTGCTAGATAATCCCCCTCTTCCTCATTTCGTTTAGAACCCTTTGAAGCTGCATTGAAACTGCATTTAGAAGTTCAAACTCATGGGCATCACAAAAGTTTACTATATGGAGAAAAATTCTAGAATATTTTCCTCAAGAAACATAATTTCTTTACAACTGAAAAAAGAAAGAGACAAACATCTTGGATGACAAAGGACTGAGTGAATTATCTGTAAATTTTTGTTCTGGAAGTGAACTTCTTTTAAGAACTTTTCACTGAAAGGTTGTTTGAGGAACCAAAAATGGTGGTTCTATGGCATCATTGTGATGCCCCCCTTTTGAAACCTTTATCTTTAAGGGTGTAGATGGTGATTTATAATGCCCAAAAAGGCCAAAACACCATTAAAGGTGTTCCATACAACTTGTGCACTATATTTTAAATCTTCTGAAATCACGTGATAGTTTCGTGTGAGGAACAGACACAAATTTAAGCTGTTATTCACCTGAAAATCTTCTCAGATCTCGTAGACTCTTAAGATTATTTAATAAATGGTGGCTTTCTCTGGGCCACATCAAGTTTGACATTACTGATGGCGTAACATTTCCTTTTTATGTTTTACAGAAGAAAACCGTCAAATAGGGTTTGGAACTGCATGGGGGTGAGTAAATGATGACAAATGTTTCATTTTTGATCTTTTCATTTAAAAAGAACAAATCAAGCTTTGATTCCAGAGTTTAGTGAGTTCACAGTCAATATCAAACAACACATGACTGATAACATCTGAGGAGGAATTGAATTCTGCCAGTGTTCTCATTCAGCTGATTTTTATCTTGCAAATGTTAGAATGATTCTGTTTAACTTTGAGGAAATCATCTATTATTCACTCACTTGGCTCCGATTCATTCTTTTATTGTGCCGCCTACGTCTTTCCCATTTTTTTTTTTAGTTTCTGTTTCTCTCAGCTTCTGTCAGTATCATCTATTGTTAAATCACTTGTTCTCAACCTTTTTGATTTTATGAGATGGAAGGAAATCCTTTGACAACAAGTTCTTATTTACTTCTCATACCAGGCGAAAAAGCAAAAGCAAGAAATTGGACCTTCAGAAGCAAAACCAACTACAGATCTATGCGTCACGATTGCAGATCAGCTTTGGATTAAGCAGGTAAACAGACAGACAGCCTGTCTCTCTCTCTCTCTCTCTCTTTCTCGTCTCATTTCATGTCTCTCATAACCACATGGAGAAACGTTCATTATTTTAGCAGTCCTTTTTTATCCAAACCGCTTCTGGAAGAGCAGGAAAGTGAGACAGTGCGATCGTACAGCATCTCTCCACCCTGGCAAAAATCCTGATTAATTATTATGCTCAAATTACCAGCGATCCTAAAGGGGAAGAGAGAGAGAGAGACAGAAAGAAGGTTCAAAGCACAGCGGAAATCTGAACCAGCTGTTCGAGCTTCATTCTTCATGTCGTAAAAAGCATTTTTTCGTATTTTCATTCTTAATAACTGGGCTCGGTGCCTTTTAGTAATTTGTAAATGCACACGCACATGCACACATACACGTAGATATTATCAGCAAACAAACATTCAAGTAGGTTTAGGAAGGGAGAAACATTGAACAGACCACTTTAACAATTACAGTACATCTTTTACAGGGGTTAGAGAGAGTTTAGTACGGACTGATCTCAAACAGCTGTCAAAACTCAAACTAAATTAGCAGCGATACCTAAATTGAACAGGAGTGAATTTGGGAAAAGTAAGTCATGGGAACGTGGCAATGGGTGAACGAAAATACATCCAGGTCTTATTTAAACACAAAGTCAAAGAAGAAATAATCATATTTAAGCATGTATCAATTTTTATGATGATTAAGGGCCTTTTTTATACTATACTGCCGTTCAAAAGTTTGGGATTAGTAAGATTTTAAATGTTTTTTAAAGAAGCCTTTTCTGCTTCTCAAGGCTGCATTTATGTGATTAAAAATACAGAAATAATAGTAATATTGTGAAATATTATTGCAATTTAAAATAACTGTTTTCTATTTTAATATACTTTAAAATATAATTTATTCCTGGGATGAAATTTTGAATTTTCAGCATCATTACTCCAGTCTTCAGTGACACATGATCCTTCAGAAATCATTTTATTATGCTGATTTATTAGCAGTGTTGGAAACAGTTGTGCTGTTTAATATTTTTTTGGAACCTGTGATACATTTTCAGAATTTTTTGATGAATAAAGCTTTAAAAAGAACAGCATTAATTTAAAAAAATAGAAATCTTTTGTAACAATATACACTGCTGTTAAAATTTTGAGGTCAGTAATTTGTTTCTTTCTTTCTTTAATAATTAATCATACATTTTTTTCTGCAAGGATGTGTTAAATTGATAAAAAAAGTGATAGTAAAGACTTAAGGTCATTGCACACTGAGTCTGAAATTTTCGTATGTTTTTCCGTTTCTTTTTTTTTTTTTTTTTTTTTTAATTTCATCATCCTTTCCTATCAAAATGCTATGGATGGGAAAACGCAGAAAATCGAACCTGATCCAAAATTTTTTACGATGGACAAAAGTTTCGGAGGCAGTGTGTAAATGTGATTGACACAACGTGAGGTTGTACTTATTTTTTAACGTGCGAAAATTTCTGACGAAAATTTCAGACTTGGTATGCAATGACCTTTACATTGTTAGAAAATATTTCTATTTTGGATAAATGCTGTTCTTTTTAACTTTTTTTAAAGAATCATGAAAAAAGTATCACAGGTTCTAAAAAAAAATTGATAAATAATATAAATAATAAATCAGCATATTAGAATGATTTCTGAAGGATCACGTGGCACTGAAGACTGGAGTAATGATGCTGAAAATTCAGCCTTTCTCCACATAAATAAATTATATTTTAAAGTATATTAAAATAGAAAATATATATAAAGATATAAAGATATATATATATAACACATTTTTGATCAAATAAATAGAACTTTAATGAGCATAAGAGACTCCTTTAAAAACACATTAAAAATCTTACTGATCCCAAATTTTTACTATTTGTATATACAATTATTCTTTGATTTATACTGTAGTATAAATCAAAGAATAATTGTAAATACAATAATTGTAAATACAGTACCAAATAATAAATACATTAAATGTTTTTTTTAAATATTTTAAAATTGTGTGTGATTAAAATTATGTAGCATTTTTATGATTAGGCACTTTTTTGCCTTTAAAAAATTATTTTAAAACTGTAATTCCATCATTCTATAATTTGTATTACTTTATATTTCACTGTAATTACATTTATATATAATACTGTACATGTCACAATTTACATTTTCATATAACTTATGCAATTTGTTATTACAATATTATGCAATTTAATATTACAATTTTTTTTAATATATAAAAATATACATTTTCAATGTATATCTCAATGTATAATTTTTTTTTACTAAATTTTGCATTACCTGCCACTCAGTTACAGTGACAAATATATGGAAAATGTGCTTAAATGTCTTTAAAAATGAATGTCACCCTAATGGCACATACTTCATGTACAGTATCATTTTTGTGGTGAAATGTGATCTAAAGATGTACTTTAGGAGTTTTGTGCAACATCTGTGGTAGGCATTTCAAAAGATATTATGCTTCTCCATTTCCGCTGAATCAAAACAAACATATGACGGTTCGTACTAAAGATATTTGGACTTTCCAGCCTGACACTCGGTGATAAAACGCATCCCCTCCTCCACGATAAGTCCTGGCTGTTTCCATAGCAACCTCGCTGCTATCAGCTGGCAGATACCCAGAGTAAAGCGCAGCCGTAAGTTTGGGGGAAGACTTCTTCACTCGCAAACTACCTGCTTCCAGTTCTCACGAACAAAGAGCTGAAACGTAGCTCTGATGCTTTGAAGATGAAGAGGAAAAGCGCTTGTGGCGGTTTGAGACTGCACTTGATCAAGAGGCAAATATCAGCCCGATGGGCCACGTCGTTTCCAACAAAGATGGATGCATGTCCATCTGGCCCGGTCAGTGCCCAAATCAGACATAAGGAGCGAGTGAGAGAGAGTTTTAGCTGATATAATGACTGTTAAACCATAAGCATCGGCCAAACTCCCACTCGGAGCGCACCGAGGCGTTGTGGATCTGGCAAGCGGTGGCATTAGTCATTTTACAGTCACAATGGCGCTCTTTGAAGTGCGCTTATCGACGCTGTCTGCTCTCCAGCGTGCGCTGATGTCCCAGCGCTGGGAGATACTCGGATGTAGGTCAGATTTCCATGACAAATCTCTGCCCTACATGTTCCCTGAACATACAGGAACCCTTGTTTATTTTAAAATGAGACAACACAGGGCTTCTGATCCATTATGATTCATTGTGATCCATTATAGTGATAACAGTAGTTGTAGAGGTAACTGTGTATAAGGTCTCTGTTAGTGATGTTTAATACATAGGTGTGGTTTTATTTTATTTTCAGAGCAAAATGCTCATTAGCAAATAAATTTGTTCAATAGATAAATAGATAGATACAGTATAGATAGCTATAGTTATAGATATGTTAGTATTTACATGTTTAGTACTGCCTTGATTTCAATTAGTACTTAGTAATATTAAAGGTGCAATAGGTGATTGTCTTCAGAAACATTTTTTTTTTGTTATGCTGGTTGAAAGTCTCTTCACATGTCGATAGCAGTCATTAAGTTAAGTGGTCTAAATGTATTTCTATGTATTTTTATATTCTGTGGAAGGCATAGGACCAAGAAATGTTAGTCCAATCAAAACTCTCGGTTCGAGCGCTTTCAGTGCTATCAGGCTAAAGTTAGCATTTTCCAAGATCTCCTATTGCACCTTTAAGTATTACTTAATAATTTTTTGTCTTATTATTTTAGTTTTCCTTATTACTCATTCATTCTTATTAATGTAATACAATATTTTTGCATTATACATTGTGTTTTTAGTGCTATGCCATGATGTACTTTATAATTTAAATAATATGCAATTTCTTTAGAATGCTTTTTGTACTTACTGATGATACATCAAGCTATTATGATTTTTGTATTATAATTATTTTTATTATAATATTCTTTATTTATTTTTAGATCACTTTATCTTGATATTTTCCCTTCAGTCATTACTGTAACACAATTTTTTTGTGTGTATAAAAATGTATATTTTATTAGTACTACTGTATGAAATACTTTACAATTTAAATAATATACAATTTCCTTAGAATTTATAAAGATTATTTTTTTTTTACTAATAATTTATTTGAATTCTTTTTTATTATAATAGCTGTAATATTTTTTATTCGTTTTTTTTGTTTAATTTAATTTTATCTTATTTTATTTTTCTTATTTCTATCATTTAGTTATAACTGTAATACAATACATTTATTTTAATTAATTTTATTTCTGTAATATATAGGCAGTTCTACACATAAATATTTTATCATTTAAATAATATTTAATTTCCTTAATTTCTTGTTTATTTGCCAAATGAGACATGATGCTATTACAATATAAAAAACGGGACTGATTTTTATTATCATTTTATTATTAAAATTAATTGAAATCATGGCAGTACTAAACATATGCCATGATGTATAAATACTTTATAATTCAAACAATGTAAAATAACTGTTAATTTGCTAATGAGACATTTGCTATTACAATAAAACACAGGGGTGTTATGATATTAATGATAATAATTTTTATTAAAATCACAATAATATTATCTTTATCAATATTTTTTTTATTAGTCATTAATTCTTATTAATGTAGTAGAATATTTTTGCCTATGACACTTTTTTTGTACAAAGTATGGATACATTAATATTTAAATAATGCACAATTTATTTAGAATTTATTTTTTTTATCTACTAATGATATATCAGGCTATTATGACTGTGACAACTATAATAATATTGCTATTAGTTTTTCATGTGTTTTATTTGATCTTATTTACATCATTTAGTTCTTACTGTAATACACTGATTTTTGTATATACCATATAATAGTATATATATATATATATATATATACTATATAGTATATATACTATATACTATAGTACTCTGGAATGATGAATAAATGCTTTTTTTTTTTTTTTTTTTTTTTTTTTTTTTTTACTAATTTGCTAATTTTACTGAATTACTAATGATACAATCATACATTATGATTTTTTTTATTATAATTATTTTATTATAATAACTATAATAATATTCTTTATTATTATTATTATTTATTTTATTTTTTTTCCATTATGCAGTTGTTCCTGTAATACAATAATTTTTGTGTTTTTATAATTTAAATAATATTTAATTTTCTTAATTTCTTGTTTATTTGCCACTGGGATTCTAGAGATGCAGATGATGCTATTACTATATTAATATAAAAAGGGGACTGATTTTTATTATTTTATTATTAAAATTAATTGAAATCAAGGAGGTTCTAAACATATGCCATGTGTATATATATTTTATAATTTAAATAAAATAAAAATAATTGTTTATTTGATCTCATTTATAATGAGATATCAGTCTATTATAATTCAACACAGGGCCATTATGATATTTATTATAATTATTTTTATTATAATTACTATATTATCTTTATCAGTTATTTTTGTGTATAAAATTATTTGTATATAAAATGGTTCTACACATGTACCATGATGTATACATATTTTAATTAATAATTTAATAATATATATGTATATATTTAAATATATAATTTCCTTAATTTCATGTTTATTTGCAAATGAAACATGATGCTATTACAATGTAAAAAATGGGGCTGATTTGTATTATTATTTTATTATAATAACTATATTTTATAATAACTATAATACTAATAATAATAAACTAAAATAAAAAATGATTTTTGTTTAAAATTGTATTTTTTTATTTGTGGAATATTTAGACAATACATATACCATTATGATAATGCTACATATACCATAAATACATTATTTAAATAATATAATTTCTCTCTTGACCTAGACCAATAAGCATCCACCTGGCTTAGCAACACCCTAGCAACTGCATAACAACACCTTGGCAACCAGCCACACCCACAATACTCATAACTAATGAGATTTCCCCATCCTGATCTTCACCTGCCATCGGAGGGGTTTCCATGGCAACAGGCATGTAGCGGGAACTGATGGCATTGTTGGAAGACGTCTCTCTCTCACTCTCACTCTCTCTTTATCTCTATCTCTCTCGGCCGCTCAATATCAAAGGAGTCCTTAATGGTTTGCTGAGGGTTTCGACGGCTTCCCTACATGTGTGCTGTCGGCTCTCAGACACTCAAACTGTCACAACAGCTGTTTGCTGCTTTGATAATGACATCAGTTTTGCTCATAATGTGTTTGTCTTATGACATACTGCAAATTCATCACATAAATATTCTTAAATCTTTAACAACTCATTTAATCGCAGTACAGTACCTTCGTTTTGGCTACACATTAGTTTAGTAGTGACATGAAGTTAAATCTATAAGCAGTTGTGGACTAATGTTTGTTTTCTGGCTGGATTTGAACCCACATCCCTCATATGTACACCAAGGCTTCATATCTAGTTTTAAATACATGTACTGGATATCCTTCAGCATCTTAAAGTAAGCGTTTGTAAGAACATTGATAAAACGTCTTTAGTTTTTGCAGGTGACCACGACTCGTTTGTAACCGACGAGGGATTTCACGGGGAGATTGAAGACACGCTAAACTTTCTTCAGTGATTTCTCTGGCTGTTCTTGACTAAAATGCTTTCAAGACGTCTGCCATGGGCCGACAGCAACGAGATGAGAGCGCCTGAAAGTACAGTGACAGATGGGGACTGGTTTTCCTCACAGATTTGCCAAAACCTCAGAAACATCAGGCGTTTGTGTTCATCAGCTGTGCATGTCCCATGTAA
>CM070031.1:16124155-16311655 GCA_036247105.1 Cirrhinus mrigala | reverse complement strand
GTCATGACCTTTACAAAAATGCATCATGGTTATAGTTTCTGTCAAAATACCATAATTACTGCAATTATTGTAGTGTAAAACTAGTCATTTGAGCTGCCCCCGTGTTCAATAATTATGTTTTGCATTAATCACAAATCATTTATTCACTTAAATGTGTTCTTTTCCATCATCACTCAAAAACATCAACACAATTGTCCATTAATTAAAATGTTTTGGTAAAAATGCAAAATGCATGTTGGGAAATATGGCTGTTTATTGTTATATTAGTTGATTTAAATGAATGTTTCAGCATTGTTCTTTCATTTAGAGAACATTGTGTTTTTCACACAGTGGAAACATGCACTTATTTTTAGGTGTTTACTGTTTTTCGTCTTGCATTAAACCATTAATCTAATTGGCTTCAATGACTGTTTGGCTAAAATAATGGTTTCTCAGATTGGAAAAAAAAAAAAGAACACTCTTTTAAGCCTGCAGAGAAAATAGCCTGCGTAAGTATGGAGATAAGTATTTTTTGTAGCCTTTTAGTGACATACATTCATTGTTTTTTTTATGCGTTTATTTATTTTATTTATTAATGGATATTAATATTAATTTATGCATTAATATGTTAATTAATATTAATTTATGCATTATGCATTTATTCGTGCATCTTTTTATTTTTATGCATTTTTTATTTTATAAGCATTAGTTTGGTTTTTTTGAATGTATTTGTTTTTTATGATATTTGTTTCTAGTTTATTTATATTTATTTATATATTTATTTATAGGTATGAATTTATGCATTTCATTTGTGCATTTTTTAGTTATTTGTTTCTTTTTATAAGCATCTTTTTATTTTTATGTGCATTTATTTATTCATTTGTTTATATTTGCATTTTCTCATTTATTTTATTTATTAATGCATATTAATCTGTTTATGCATTTATTTATTTATTTATTTGATAAGCATCTTTTTTGTTTTTATGCCTTTATTTATTTTATAAACATCAGTCATTTTTATGTTATTATTTATTTAGTTATTTCCGAATTTTATTTATGCATTCATGCATTGTATTTGTGCATTTTTTAGTTGTTTCTTTTTTATTTTTAGTTGTTTCGTTTTTATGTGCATCTACTTGCATCTTTAATTTTATGCATTTATTTATTTTATAAGCATCAGTTTATTTTATATGCATTTGTTTTTTTAATATTATTTATTAATTTATTTAGTTACTCATGAATGTTATGTATGAATTCATGCATTTCATTTGTGCAGTTTTTAGTTATGTTTTTTTTATATGCATCTGTTTGTTTTTTAATGTGCATCTATTTATACATTCATTTTATTTATTAGTGCATGTTAATTTATTGATGCATTATTCATGCTTTTATTTATGACGTGCATCTTCTAATTTTAAGCATTTATTTTATAAGCATCAGTTTATTTTTATATGCATTTGTTTTTCTTTATGATATTATTCATTAGTTTTAGTTATGAATTTTATTTATGAAATCATGCATTTTATTTGTGCTTTTTTTAGTTAATTGTTTTTATATGCATCTGTTTTTATGTGCATTTATTTATTCATTTATTTGTTTTATTTATGCATTTATTTTATTTATTAATGCAGATTATTTATGCATTATACATGCTTTTATTTATTTAAATGACATGCATCTTTTCATTGTATGCATTTATTTATTTTATAAGCATTAGTTTATTTTATATGCATTTGTTTTTCTTTATGATATTATTTATTAATTAATTTAGTTATTTATGAATTTTATGAATTCATGCATTTCATTTGTGCAATTTTTAGTTAATTATTTCTTTTTACATGCATCTGTTTGTTTTTGTGTGCATTTATTTATTGATTTATTTTTTGTTTATGCATTTGTTTATTTACTTTAGTTATTAGTGCATATTAATCTATTTATGCATTATTTTTTTATTCATATGACATGCATCTTTTCATTTGAATGCATTTTTTTTTATTTTATAAGCATCCGTTTATTTTGATATGCATTTGTTTATCTGATATTAATTTATTTAGTTATTCATGAATTTTATTTATGAATTCATGCATTTCATTTGTGCAATTTTTAGTTATTTGATTTATTTTCATATGCATCTGTTTGTTTTTATGTGCATTTATTTATTCATTTATTTGATGTTTTATGCATTTGTTCATTTATTTTATTTATTAATGCATATTAATATATTTATGCATTATTCATGCTTTTATTTATATGACATGCATCTTTTCATTTTTATTCATTTATTTTATAAGCATCAGTTTATTTTTATATGTTTATTTGTTTTTCTTTATGATATTATTTATTCAGTTATTTATGAATTTTATTTATAAAGTCTGTATTTTTTAATTTTATATGCATCAGTTAGTATTTAAGCAAATTTATTTATTTATGCATTTGTTCATTTATTTTATTTATTAATGCATATTAATTTATTCATGCACTATGCATTTAATAATGCATTTATTTAATATGCATCCCTTTTACTTTTATGGATTTATTTTTTAAGAATCAGTTTATTTTTCGGTGCATTTTTCGTTTTCTTTATGATATTAATTAATTTATTTAGTTATTTATAAATTAAAGTTTGTTTATTTATTTATTTATGCATGCATGCATGCATGCATACATGATTTCATGCATTTAAACTTTAAAGCAATTTATTAATCTTAATGTCAACATTTCCAAATACGTTATTGAAATCAAAACTATATCTGTTCTTATTACTTAATGGACCTTAGCTAACATGACTATTCCTAACCTTTAAATATTTACACATGACAAATTTATAAAATGACTAAAACAAATATCTAATAATATTATTATATATGTAAAATATAAAATATAATACATTTTTTTTTATAAAGGATTGTGTTTTAAAAAATAAATTAAAAAATAAAAATATAATATATATGTATTAACACTTTTCTTGATGTTTCATAAAACCAAAGCTGTGATGTCAGTCAAACAAAAATGATCTTTTGCATGATCCTCTTTGCTTTTCTCCATCAGATTTAAGGATCTGATTGCCTGAGGTTAAAAATGTTCCATTGTTAATGTAAAAACAAGAGCATTTCTTCAATACTGCATGGGTAATTTATTAAAATAAGTGAGCAGCCGGAGTCTCGTCACAGGCGGCATCCAGAACTCTGACTGCTAATAGGAGATTATGTGCCATCTTTGACATTCGCGCACCGTTTTCAATGGAACGGCGCTCATTATGAGAGGAATTACGCCCGTTTTAGCACCTAATCGTGTGGCAGAGGAATTAGCAACGATAGCAAAGAAAGAACATTTCACGCTTTGGCTTTTATACAAGCAGAATTACTGCGAGGGCCATCAGGGGAAACTCTGTCTTCAGCACTAATATTATGTAACATGAACATTTAGTCAACAGGAAAGTCAGCGACAGAAGTTTTTACATACAGTACAATCACAAGCCAAAATAGCTGTAGTTGTAAGACGATGCAGTAACCCCTCATTCAGAGAATAAATGGAGTCATCCGAGTATCCTTTTGAAAAGTGAATGAAAAGGACACAAGCTATTACGCCGCGGTTTGAAAGAAAAGCCCAACTTTTTAGACGCTGCTCAGCTCGCTGACATTTGCTCGGAAATTGAAAGGCATTTTGCAGGCAGAGAGTGACCTTTGCGTGAGATGTGAATTATCTCCCACACATCTATTCATGCGATGGCTCGCGCGTTATGAATAGGCTCATAGCTGCTAGGGTCAGCCTCCACTTTTGCCGGTTAAAGGAGTAACCTGACCTTCGCACACATGAGTGCTGGATGTGCGTTTGACGGGACAGAGACATTGCTTTGGCAAGGTTGTGCTTGCTGTTTCACGTGTAGTTTGGGTCCGTATGGATGAGGTTTTAAGCAGCCTAAACAGGAGGCCACACACCCTGAGCAAACCCGACGGAAAAATGAATTTGTATACGGAGACAGTGTTCTGTAGAGTTGTGTCTGGAACTAATTCTGTTGAATGGTTAATTTCAGTAATTCAGCATGGCAAATGCTGGTATGCTGGAATTACACCACCAGACTGCAATAAGTGTGTGCGTGTGTGTGTGTGTAAATGAGTTTGTATATATATAGATCAGAAATAGTCAGAAATTCAAACAAATAATAAAATAATAAACAAATAAAATCAAATATTGTAAAATATAATAATAAACATAAAAAATAAAAATTATAAACAATATTACACACAAAAATAAACACAATAAACAAATAATGAAAATTATATATATTACAAATAAAAAACTAATGATAAATAAAAAACAAATATTGAAAAAAAAACAAATAATAAACATCATAACTATACTAATAAACTTAAAGAAAAAATTATAAACATAATAACCAAACATAAAAACAAACAATAAACAAATAATGAAAATTGTATATATTACAAAAAACAAATAATAAAAAATAAGTAAATAATAAGAATGATAAATAATAAACAATAAAGATGTTAAAATACGACAAATAAAAATAAAATATAATAAACATAATAATAAACAAACATAATAAAATTGTAAACATAATAAACATAAAAACAAACATAATAAACAAATAATGAAAAATTATATATATTACAAATTAAAAACAAATAAAATAATAAACAAATAATAAAAATGATAAATAATAAATAAATAAATACTGAAATATATAACAAATAATAAATTAAACAAACAATAAACATAAACAAATAATAAAAATTATAAACATAATAAACATAAAAATAAACATAATAAACAAATAATGAAAATTATATTACAAATGGTAAAAAATAAACATCATAAAAATTATAGATAATAAACAAACAAAAAAAAAACAAATAATGAAAAATGTATATAAGAAATAATAAAATGTTAAACAAATGATAAAAATGATAAATATAATAAACAAAAATTAAATAATGAAAATTAAATGTATCAAATAAAAACAAATAATAAAATAATAAATAAATAATAAAAATTATAAAAAATAAACACATAATTAACATAATTAAACAAATAATAAAAAGTCTAAATGTAATAAAAATAAACATAATAAATAATGAAAATTATATATTACAAATAAAAACAAATAAAAATAAACATAATAAAAATGATTAATAAACAAAAATAAACAAATACTGAAAATGTATACAACAAATAATAAAATAATAAACATAATAATAAACTTAAACAAATAATGAAAATTATATATTCCAAATAAAAACAAATAATACAATAATAAAGTAACAAAAATGATAAATAATAAACAAATAATATCAATAATAAAATAATAAACAAATTCTATATATATAAAAATATCAGAATTGTAATTATATATAAATTACAACACACACACACACACACACACATATATATACAAACACACACACACACACACACACACACAAATAAATGACAAATAATTCAAATTAATTTAAATGTATGAATTAAATAATTATAAATTTAATTTATTCATTGAAACTTAATTATTTATAAAACTGACATTATTAGAAGTGTTATATATTATTTTATACAGTTTTTAAAAATGAACACTTTAATTCAGCAAGGATGCATTAAACATTAAATTGTTCAAATGAGATAGTAAAAACATTTATCATGTGTATATATATATATATATAAAAAAATGAAACAAGATGTAAGAAAATATTCATTATAGATTCCTAGAAAAAAATATCACCATTTCCACAAAAATACTCCACAACTATTTTCAACATTATAATAACATAATAATAAATGTAATAAAAGTTTCTTAAGCAGCAAATCAGCATATCAGAGTATCATAACATGCAATCAATAACATATTAGCACATCAGCATATATTTCTGACTGGAGTATAATGATGCTCAAAATTCAGCTTTGATCACAGGAATAAATTACATTTTAAAATATATTCAAATAGACAACAGCTATTTTAAATTGTAAAAATATTTCACAATATGACAGTTTTTACTGTATCTTTAATCAAATAAGTGCAGCCTTAGTGAGCAGAAGAGACTTTTCCCACTAAAATAAAACTGTCCCCAAACATGTACAGTATATGTGTGTTTACTTAGCTCCAGTCCTAACAAAAAATGTTTTACTTCCATGTGGCTGTAAATAAAACTAGCCAAGGACTGGATAAGAATATATTACAAGCTTTAAACTAATCTGATGCCTCACACACACACACACACAGTCCTGATGTGAGAGCCGGTGCAAGTGTCAGGATCCCCATCAGCGCCTGAGGGCCGGGAAACTCTTCCTTTTTCTCTTAATTAGCTCGCTGGAATAATTTTATTGCCTTTTTCACAAGCTAAAAACAGCAGGAGGCTTCTTTTTAGAATTTACACAGCTGTTTCCTTTTTTTAAAAAAGGGGGTGCTTTCTAAAAAGCAAAAGCAGAATGGAGAATTTTCTATTTTGTGATTTCTTTGCTCCCATTACTACTTCAGAAATTGTAAGGTTTAAATTTAATCTGCCTCCCAGATGGTGATTTCTATTTTCTGTAAGTGTGAGATTTTCCTAGAGGTGCGCTTGGCTACAGAGGATCATTTCCCACTAGGAGAACTAAATTGACTGCATCGATTGGACGGACAGACTTAATTACGTTTGATTTTTCTTTAGGTTACTTCCTGTTCTGATAGTCATCAGTCATCGCTAACGAGAGCGGCTCGCTGTTGCGCCGGTGGTTCTATCGCCGCGGTGATGGATTTCAAAATCTGATTGGCTTGTTATGCGTTTAGGAGGATGAGTTGAGACTATTGATCATTTGGCTAAAAGCAGAGTCTAATGGGCCTATATCGCGATGAAAGCTATTAGCGAGACGGCAGCTTGTTGTTTTATGTTTTAAGGTGTCTGTTTTATCTCTGGAATCTTCCACCCTGGAGTAATTGCTGCAGAGTAAGAAGCAGATCTGAGGATTTCCACCCACATGTTCATTAATGAGACGGATTTCAGGATTTCAAGCGATCCGAGGGCAGATTCTAGATAAAGACCAAGATGTTTCTTGTAGACATCAAGTGCAGATTTATTAAACTTCACTCCATCTCTCTCTCTCTCTCTCTCTCTCTCTCTCTCTCTCTCTCTCTCTCTCTTAATATCTATTTCACTATTAAGCTCCCACACAAAAAAAGTTATGATAAAATTTGGCATCTGCTGTGCAATGCATTTTTGTGCTATTATTTTTTTGTGTTTTTTGTAATTGTTTGGTGAAGCTTTTCACAGTCACAAAATTTGTAACATTTTCAACATTTCACTAGATTAATTAATTAATTAATTTTTTTTTTATTTCAATATTTCACTCAATTTGTAATGAGAGGTGTTTGCAAACCTGTTTTCATATAGCTTGCAAGAACTCTTGATGGTAAAGAAGAAAGCTTGATGGTAAAACTTTTACAAATGAAGAAATTAAAATACAGATGAAGTAAAATACATTGTAACTGTACTATTAAACTAAAGCTTATGAAATATGAATGGGGATTTTATATATTGCTTATTATTATTATTATTATTATTATTAGTAGTGTGTTATTGTTATTATTAATAGTAATATGAATTACTATTAATAATAACACTAATATTAGTTACCATTAATAATAACACTCATAATACGGGGATTTTATATATTAAAATGTAATTATTGTTATTGTTGCTGTTGTTATATTGTATAATAACAATTGTATTTATTTTATTGTTATTATATTACTAGTATTGCATTATATAATAATAATATTATTATTATTATTATTATTATTATTATTATTATTATTATATGCCTAAGACATTTGTTTTATAAATTTGCTTATCATTACTACTATAATTGTTTTTGTTAATAATGTTAATTATTGTCGTTAATATTATTAATAGTAATAATTTGATTTTTATATATTAAACATTATTATTATTATTATTATTATTATTATTATTATTATTATTATTATTATTATATTGTATAATAATAATAATAATAATAATAATAATATAATGTAATTAATATTACTATTTATCATATTATTCATATTGTATTAAATTATTATAATAATAATGATAATGTTATTAATATTACTATTATATTATTAGTATTGTATTAATATAATAATAATAATAATAATAATAATAATAATAATTTGTATTATTATTATACAGGGAAACAGGGATTTTATATATATAAACATATTACTATAATAATAATAATAATAATAATAATAATAATAATAATAATAATTACTGTTATATTATTAGTATTGAATAATAATAATAATCATAACAACAATAACTATATATTATTAGTGTTAAATAATAATAATAATAATAATATGTTATTAATATTATCATATTATTAGTATTGTATAATAATAATAATAATAATAATAATACCCATAAGAAAGGGATTTTATATATGAACTTATTACTACTATTATTACTATTGTTGTGTATATATAATAGTTGTAAAGAAGTGATTTAATATATTAAACATTAATTATTATTATTGTTGTTGTTGTACTGCATAATAATGATGATGAAAATGATATTAGCGTTACTGTTATCATCATCAAAATTTTAACTTCCAAAAATATGTGTCTAAATGAGCTTTTTTAAATGTTGCTTTTATATGTTGTTTGCAAAAAGTTTTATTAAAATTCAAGGCTACTTTTGAATGAGCATCACAGAGAAACATGCTTTCTACTCAGATTTTGGTCTAATTACAGTATCTACGTCCAAAGCTAGCCAGCTAGAGCTTGAGCAGTTTTTAGCATGTTGCTAAAGTATTATGGGTGGTTACTTACTGATTCTCAAGTTCTCAATATAAGCTGTAGATGTGAAACAGTACTGATTGTGTTAGCAAACACCACTCGTATTATTAGGTCTCAAATATTCACTCAAACATGCACTTTTGTTCTCGCCTGTCTTTTCTTACTCTTGAGCGAATGGCTTGTGTTCAAGTTTTACTCAGTTAGCCATGTGAAAGACAAGGCCTATTCCCTGCTGTCTGTGAAACATTTTCCAGCATGGAGTGAATCACACGTCAAACACTGAACTGGCATACAGACGCCGGGTTCTCGCGGTTCCCTTGTGATTTGTTCAGTTCGAGAGTCGCAGTCTGTGTTGGCACAGCAGAAAGTCATGATTCCCAACAAAAACAAAGTGCACAATGTTCATCTAGCGCTTTAGTGTGCTTGTATTCATTACGGCTTTACCACAGTGAATTAGCCTACAATATTTCTACAGTAATGCTGGCTTTGTTTATGAGCTCTGCTCCAAAACCAAGTGCCTTGCTTTATACTGTTTACAAAAGTTATCATGAAGCCTCACAGTGACTGATCTGAACGCTCTTCATAGCTGCCACACTAATAGCGTTTCTCATGAGAAATCACTGAAGACTCAACAAATGTTTCCAATAAATTGATGTTAGCATGTTGCTAAGCTAAAAACATCGCTGCTCTAATATAGCAAGTTGTAAATGGTATATTAGCGTGGACATCTGACTTAATATATGTGATGCTATGACGTTATTTAGATGTAATTGATTATTATAATTAGTTGAGTAGTTTTTAATTATTTTAGTTAAATTATATGCTGAATAAAACTCAATTTATATAAAAAGTTATATATTGTTTGTTGTATTTGAATGTTTGTATTATTACTATGGTTTGCAACTGCAATCACATGTTTAGGACTTGGCAAATGCCTTCTGCCCATTTATGTATGTATTGATTATATTGCTTGTTATTGCTAAGTGTCCTTGAGCTTGGAAAAGGCGCTATACAAATTAACTTTACAAATTAATGGCAAAAAGTATATATCTGAATATCATCAGCATAACAGTGGTACTGAAAACCATAATTGCAAATAATTTGTCCAATGGGCATAATGTAAATAATAAATAATAATGGACCTAGAACTGAGCCCTGTGGGACACCCAATTTAAAAGGGACAACGGGAGATTTGTAGTTATGCAGGGTGATATAATATTGTCTATCCATCAAATATATATATATTTAATATATATATGTATATATAATATAACATCTATTTACAATTTTAAAATTATTTATACTTTTTTGTGTTGTTGTCTGGAACAATATATATAATAAAATAAACTACAATTTTTGTCTTATTTTCCAGAATAAATATAATATTTTATGAATGTGTCATTTTACATTATTTAAGCTAATTTTGGTGTAGTTAATATTAATCTGAAGTGTTTTACACTGGGGAATAAAATAAAATAAAATAAAATAAAATAAAATAAAATAAAATAAAATAAAATAAAATAAAATAAAATAATCTTAGTATTTTAGTTTTATTTTCCACTACAAATATATATTTTAAGAATGTGACATTTTACATTAGTTAATCTCATTTTGGTGTATTTAATCTTAGTCTGTGGTGTTTTATACTGGGGCAAATAAAATAAAATAAAATTTAAAAAATGTATGTATATATATATATATATATATATATATATATATATATATATATATATATACACACACACTACCAGTCAAAAGTTTGGACACACCCTCTCATTTAATGTTTTTTCTTTATTTTCATGACTATTTACATTGTAGATTCTCACTGCAGACAATGTGAATGAACACATATGGAATTATGTTGTAAACAAAAAAGTGTGAAATAACTGAAAACATGTTTTATATTTTAGATTCTTCAAAACAGCCACCCTTTGCTTTGATTACTGCTTTGCACACTCTTGGCATTCTCTCGATGAGCTTCATGAGGTAGTCATCTGAAATGGTTTTCCAACAATCTTGAAGGAATTTCCAGAGATGCTGAGCACTTATTGGACCTTTTGCCTTCACTCTGCGGTCCATCTCATCCCAAACCATCTCGAGTGGGTTTAGGTCAGGTGACTGTGGAGGCCAGGTCATCTGGCGCAGCACTCCATCACTCTCCTTCTTGGTCAAATAGCTCTTACACAGCCTGGAGGTGTTTTTGGGGTCATTGTCCTGTTGAAAAATAAATGATGGTCCAACTAAATGCAAACCAGATGGGGTGGCATGTCGCTGCAGGATGCTGTGGTAGCCATGCTGGTTCAGTGTGCCTTCAATTTTGAATAAATCCCCAACAGTATCACCAGCAAAGCACCCCCACACCATCACACCTCCTCCTCCATGCTTGGTGGGAACCATGCATGTAGAGACCATCCGTTCACCGTTTCTGCATTGCACAAAGACACAGCGGGTGGAACCAAAGATCTCAAATTTGGACTCATCAAACCAAAGCAGAGATTTCCACTGGTCTAATGTCCATTACTTGTGTTTCTTGGCCCAAACAAATCTCTTCTGCTTGTTGCTTTTCCTTAGTAGTTTTTTTTTTGCAGCTATTTGACCATAAAGGCCTGAGTCTCCTCTGAACAGTTGATGTAGAGATGTGTCTGCTACTAGAACTCTGTGTGGCATTAATCTGGGCTCTAATCTGAGGTGCTGTTAACTCGCAATTTCTGAGGCTGGTGACTCGAATGAACTTATCCTCAGCAGCAGAGGTGACTCTCGGTCTTCCTTTCCTGGGGCGGTCCTCATGTGAGCCAGTTTCTTCGTAGAGCTTGATAGTTTTTGCAACTGCACTTAGGGACACATTCAAAGTTTTTGCAGTTTTCCGGACTGACTGACCTTCAGTTCTTAAAGTAATAATGGACTGTCGTTTCTCTTTACTTAGCTAATTGGTTCTTGCCATAATATGAATTCTAACAGTTGTCAAATAGGGCTGTCAGCTGTGTACCAACCTGACTTCTGCACAACACAACTGATGGTCCCAACCCCATTTAGAAGGCAAGAAATCCCACAAATGAACACTGACAAGGCACACCTGTGAAGTGAAAATCATTCCAGGTAACTACATCATGAAGCTCATTGAGAGAAGGCCAAGGGTTTGCAGCGCTGTCAACAAAGCAAAGGGTGGCTACTTTAAGGAATCTAAAATACGAAACATATCTAGTTATTATCTAGTAACATATCTTGTATCGAGTTATTTCACACTTTTTTGTTTACTACATAATTCCATAAGTGTTCATTCATAGTTTTGATGTCTTCAGTGAGAATCTACAATGTAAATAGTCATGAAAATAAAGAAAAAACATTAAATGAGAGGGTGTGTCCAAACTTTTGCTCACCTGCCTTGACTCGCATATGAACTTAAGTGAGATCCCATTCCTAATCCATAGGGTTCAATATGACGTCGGTCCACCCTTTGCAGCTATAACAGCTTCAACTCTTCTGGGAAGGCTGTCCACAAGGTTTAGGAGTGTGTTTATGGGAATTTTTGACCATTCTTCCAGAAGCGCATTTGTGAGGTCACACACTGATGTTGGACGAGAAGGCCTGGCTCTCAGTCTCCGCTCTAATTCATCCCAAAGGTGTTCTGTCGGGTTGAGGTCAGGACTCTGTGCAGGCCAGTCAAGTTCATCCACACCAGACTCTGTCATCCATGTCTTTATGGACCTTGCTTTGTGCACTGGTGCACAGTCATGTTGGAAGAGGAAGGGGCCAGCTCCAAACTGTTCCCACAAAGTTGGGAGCATGGAATAGTCCAAAATGTCTTGGTATGCTGAAGCATTCAGAATTCCTTTTACTGGAACTAAGGGGCCAAGCCCAGCTCCTGAAAAACAACCCCACACCATAATCCCCCCTCCTCCAAACTTTACACTTGGCACAATGCAGTCAGACAAGTACCGTTCTCCTGGCAACCGCCAAACCCAGACTCGTCCATCAGATTGCCAGATGGAGAAGCACGATTCGTCACTCCAGAGAACGCAGGTCCAGTGGCGGCGTGCTTTACACCACTGCATCCAACGCTTTGCATTGCACTTGGTGATGTATGGCTTGGATGCAGCTGCTCAGCCATGGAAACCCATTCCATTAAGTTCTCTGCGCACTGTTCTTGAGCTAATCTGAAGGCCCCATGGAGTTTGGAGGTCTGTAGCGATTGACTCTGCAGAAAGTTGACGACTTCTTCGCACTATGCGCCTCAGCATCTGTTGACCCCGCTCCGTCAGTTTATGTGGCCTACCACTATCGACCGACTCTTTCACAAATGTTTGTAAAAACAGTCTGCATGCCTAGGTGCTTGATTTTATACACCTGTGGCCATGGAAGTGATTGGAACACCTGATTCCGATTATTTGGATGGGTGAGCGAATACTTTTGGCAATATAGTGTATATATATATATATAATTATGTTTAATTATTTGTTTATATATATATATATATATATTTGTCAATTTTTGTATTTTATATATATATACATATATATAATTGATTAGTTAAGTAGTTTTTTATTGAATCAGTTAAATTGTTGAATGTGAGTATGTGTATATATATCATTTTAAAATTATGTGTAATAAAACTGTATATATATAATATATATAATATATATATATATATATATAATGAATTCTTTTCAGTGAGCTTCAATGAGACAATTCTGGGATTGTCTTCTCTGCAATAGACATGTAACACATCTTATAAGGTAACATAATGTTGCTGCCTTTTGGAGCATTTGTGTGCTCATAAGATACTTTAAAGGGCTGTCTAAGTACATTTGGAGCTGCTGTTTGACTAGCAGAGGTGAATTCAGTTCCTGTGTGCTGAAGATGATGCACTTTCTCCTGAAACTCATCCAGTGAACGAGTGAACATGTGGGCCAGACTGACAGGATGCCCCGAAGAGAGGAACACATCAGTTTAGGTTAGTCAGACAGCTTTGTCTGGTGATCCCACAGGCTGTGTGGACGATCGGTGTGTGTGTGTGCATGTGTGTTTATGTGCTTTCCACCTCACTACTTTTACCATTTCCTGTTACCATGTTTCCTCCAGAGTCAAGCTGTCAATCCAGCATCAGCCTGGTTCTCCAGATCCGCTGACCTCTGTTCAGCACTAAGGATGTGGAAACCGTGGGAGCAATTCTCCTCTCCTCCTTTGGTCACAGGTAAGTTTTTCTTCAGTTTGAGTCTGTAAAACATACATTGAGCTGAATACAGAAACTGCAGTAGGGATATTGATTGTCCTGGTGCGCTTTCTGAAAGGTTCCCCAGGGCGTCACGCCATCAGATATCGCATTAGAGGATTTACATGTCATTAAGAGTTTGTCCGAAATCCATTTTTTAAAAGTGGTCATTATTTAAACTAATTAAACTAATAAAACAAAACAAAATATAAAATAAAAAAAAATAAAAATGTTGTCTTATTTTCCAGTACAAATATATATTTTAAGAATGTAACATTTTACATTATTTAAACTCATTTTGGTGTATTTAATCTCAATAAGTGGTGTTTTACACTGGGGAAATAAAAAATAAAATAAAATAAAATAAAATAAAATAATCTTACTGTTTTTGTCTTAATTTTGCAGTAAAAATATATATTTTAAGAATGTGAAATTTTACATTACTTAAATTCATTTTGGTGTATTTAATCTCAGTCTGTAGTGTTTTACACCAGGGGAAATATATGTATGTATATAACAATTAAAAATTAATCAGAACAAACTGAAGTAAATCATATAATTTTTAAATAACCTTTCATATAGTAATAATTATGCAGTTAGACACATACATGTAAAAGCATATGCACTACTTGTATGTATGCATGTATGTGATAATTATACAGTATACAGTTATCACATGATAATTAAACAGTACAAATATCTAAACAACAAAGGGACAAGATGCAAGATAACAAATAATATTAAGGCTTTTTAAGTAACAAAATTAATTTTCATGCTTAAAACAAGAAAAAAAAAACATCTGCCAACAGGGTTAGAAAAATAATCTTGTTTTCCCTTTGAATTAAGTTTGTTTTTCTGCCCAAGCTGGCTGATTTTTTCGTTTATTTATTTTTTCTTGCTTTAAGCATAAGCTTACTTATTTTGATGTATTTTCTTTAAAAACAAGGCTTAATATCATAAGTATTTTTTCAATGTTCTTTACACTGAATAAGATCATATTTTTTTACAGCATAGACGTGGCTTTTTGACTTGACTGGTCCAAATATTGTGGTGGTACTAATAATTTGAATATTTATTGAAATGTAGGAGGTATCTAAAAGCGAGCATAGATTGAAATATTCCTGTTCTTATTGAGCATGATTCATCAGTGCATGTTTTTGTAAAAGGAAAAAAGATTGGTTTCATTATCTTTGATCAAAATGTAATAACTTTCTGCTTTCTGCAGACACAATCAACGCACTCCTCCGAAGTTCCTACTTACGAGTTTGAAAACTATAATTATGACGTGCTTTCAAGTCATTTTCATTAGAATAAAATGTTGTGTTATACAAAACCGTTCATTTCCTAACAAAGCCAGGAAGCTTTTTAGAGCAAATGCAACTAAATGTAGAGTAAACGATGTACATTATGTCTGTGATTAATGCTTTGTGTATTTTAGCATTTGATGCTGCCACAAAAATACAATGGAAAATGTGGTGTTTTCATACTGTACAACTTGTGAATAAACTAATTTGTACTATGAACATAAGGAACTTACTGTAAAGTACTTACCAGACCGCTACCAGTTAGTTTCTGACATGATTTTTCAATTGACGGCCAAAGAAAATCTCATTAGTTTCTCATTAGAAATTGAGACGAATTAGTGTTTACATGCTCGTTTCATAATTATGATCATTCTGACGTGACTTGAAGGCAGTGCAAAGCTACTCGAGATATTAATCAACGATATTGCCAATATTTTTACCTCATGACATTGCAATCCAAACCAGGTTTCTAAAATCAAGTGCTTTTTTTGTGTTGAATATCTTCTAAAATACTGTCGTATTACAGGTTAAATGTCTTGCGAATTGTCTTTAGCGTAAAATCGGGTGAATTGTAGTGTTTGGAGTCAGTGGTGCACAGCTTTGGTGCCCATCTGAGGGCATTAGACTTGATCTTTCCATTGAATGAGCTGCGTAAACCTGCTGGTTGAGCTCCATGGCACAATGGCCTTTTATCGGTTTAGCTTTAGATCTCTCCTGAGAGAAAATAAGAAGTGCTCTTTGATATTGTTCATTTGAAATCATGTCTGATTCTCTGGCTCAGATTCTAGTGCTTGAACAATGCTGTGAGCAGTGTTGGGGAAACTACTTTAAAACTGGCCTGTCGAGCTACAAGTCACTCATAAAGTGGTTTTAAATTGGTTTGACTAAGGTCAAGATACCCTTTTGAAAAAGTAGTTAGTTACTCTACAAGAAGCCATTTATTTAGCAAAAAATAAAAATACTTTAAAGGAGAACTCCACTTCCAGAACAACAATTCGCAAATGATTTACTCACCCCCTTGTCATCCAAGATGTTCATGTCTTTCTATCTTCAGTCGTGAGGAAATGATTGTTTTTGAGGAAAACATTTTTCTCAATATAATGGACTTCATTGGTGCCCCGTTTTTGAACGTCCAAAATGTAGTTTAAATGCAGCTTTAAAGGGCTCTAAATGATCCCAGTGTTTACAAAGTGAACGCTCAAAGACTAAGAAAGTGCAAGTAAGTTAAACGCTGTTTACAAACAAAAAGGTACAACAATGTCGGACGATTCTGAAGTTGTAGGAGTAAATAAGATGGAGTTTTTCACCATACTCTACCTTTTGTGCCGGAGTACACAGACGATGAACTTAGACGTGATTCGTAGTAGTGATGGGAAGTTCGGATCATTTTACCGACTCGGACCTTTGAGTCTCGTTCAGAAAAATGAACAAATCTTTTTTCGAGTCATTTCGTTCATTTTAGCAAAATATAATTAAGATGTTACGTGTTTCTTCCCTAACACATCTACTGCTTACACAAACGTTGATCACACTACAAACAAGACAAAACTGTAATGCTATAAGAAACAGAAAAGGTTAATTCATTGTTTACCTTTAGTCTTTAGTCTATGATTAGCTCACCTCACCTGAGTTTTCGGGTTTGAGTCGTTCGTTCATCACGTGACAGACCCATAAGCTCAACCAATGCAGTTGAAAAATCCAGAAAAATAATTGATTAGTTCATCTCTCGAGTCTTCTGGTTTGAGTTGTTTGTTCATCACATGACAGCCCCATTAGATGAACGAACGACTCGAAAAACCCGAAGCCTGCATCCCAATGTGCATACTATCCATTCTAAATTCTATGTGATAGTAGTAATTTTTAATACTATGTAGGGCAGATAGGGTGGATAGTATGCACATTGGGATGCAGGGGAAGACTCGAAACTGGTGAACTAATTCCAGTACAGAACCTAATAGGATGTTGCACATGCGTGACTGAATGAATCACACCCCGAGACGACTCGTTCTTCCTGAGTCACATTAAAGATTCATAGACAGGGGCGTAGCACCAAATTCTGGGCCCTATGCACAAGCAGTGGCCATGGGCCCCCGTAAGCTCGAGGTTCACAACTACCTACAACTAACCTTACTACTAATCTAAGAACTCTTATATGTATAAGAAAAAAAACTTAATTACACAACTTCTCTGAATTTCTGTTTTATTTGCAGAATGCTTAAAAGCTAACAGTAGATGCCACCAAAGGTAGCCTAACATTATAGGCCTGCAAGAAAATAAAATTTCACTCCTCAGGGGCCCTCCCCCCACTTGGGGCCCTGGTAATTTAGTCCCACTTTTCACCCAACTACGACGCCCCTGTTCATAGATAGAACAAGAACGACCCATTACTAATTCGTAGCATCGTGGACGTGCGTCCCAGAGCCTGTGCTACAGGAGCTTTTGTGTTTAAAAAGTATACAAATTTTTATTTTTAGAAAAAAATGATAAGACGTTTCGCTAGATAAGACCCTTCTTCCTCGGCTGGGATTGTTTAGAGTCATTTGAAGCTGCATTTAAACTACATTTTGGAAGTTCAAAATCAGGGGACCAATGAAGTCCATTATATGGAGAAAAATCCTGAAATGCTTTCCTCAAAAACCATCATTTCTTTACGACTGAAGACAGAAAGACATGAACATCTTGGATAACAAGGGGGGGTGAGCAAATTATCTGTGAATTGTTGTTCTGGAAGTGGACTTCTCCTTTAACTGTTTTTGTGAACAATTTATATGAACCAAGCAGTATTATTTTAGTATTAATACACTATTAGTTTTTGTTAATTTGTAAATATTTGTTTATATTTTGGTTTTATATTTTGTTTTTATTTTAAAGTTTTTTTTGTGTAATTTTAAAATAACTTGGTTATGTTGCTTTTATTTTGTATTTATAATGTCTGTATAGTGTTTTTATTCATTTTACGTTTTAGTCGTAGTTATTTTACTAAAACTATTATAGTTCCAGTAATATTTTTAAATTAGATTTTCTGTTTTCATTTTAAAGTTAAAATGAACTAAAACTATTATAGTTTTTGGTTATATTTTGAAATTAGATTTTATTTTTATTTTATTTTCTGGTTTTATTTTAATTTTAAAGTTTTCTTGTGTCTTTTTTGTTATTTTTAAAATGTCTGTGTAGTGTTTATTAAATTTTACCTTTTAGTTTTAATTATTTTACTAAAGATATTATAGTTTCAGTAATATTCTGAATTAGATTTTCTGTTTTATTTTAATTTTAAAGTTTGAGTAATTTTGTTGTTTGTCATTTTTATTATATTTATTTTTTTCAAATGTCTATGGTTTGTATTTATTTTTAATTAAAAAAAAGAAACTATTACGATTACTAAAACTATTATTGGTACTACAATTACAATTTTTGGTAATATTTTGAAATGAGATAATATTTGTATATTTTCTGTTTTAATTTTAATTTTAAAGTTTTGTGGTGTAATTATAAAGTAATTTCGTTGTCATTTTTGTTATTTTTAAAATGTCTGTGTAGTGTTTATTAAATTTAGTAATAAATAAATTACCTTTTAGTTTCAGTTATTTTACTAAAAATATTGTAGTTTCAGTAATATTCTGAATTAGATTTTCTGTTTTTATTTTAATTTTAAAGTTTGAGTAATTTTGTTGTTTGTCTTTTTTTTCTATATGGTTTATATTTATTTTGAGTTTTTATTTTTTTTAACTATTACTAAAACTATTATACTTTTTGGTAATATTCTGAAATTAGATTTTATTTAGATATTTTCTGTTTTAATTTTAATTTTACAGTTTTGTTGTCTTTTTTTGTGACATTTTTATTATTTTTAAAATGTCTGTGTAGTGTTTAATAAATTTTACCTTTTAGTTTTAGTTATTTTACTAAAAATATTGTAGTTTCAGTAATATTCTGAATTAGATTTTCTGTTTTTATTTTAATTTTAAAGTTTGAGTAATTTTGTTGTTTGTCTTTTTTTTCTATATGGTTTGTATTTATTTTGAGTTTTAATTTTTTTAAACTATTACTAAAACTATTATAGTTTTTGGTAATATTTTGAAATTAGATTTTATTTTTATATTTTCTGTTTTCATTTTAATTTTAAACTTTTATTATTACTATTTTAAAGTAATTTTGTCTTTTTTTTTTTTTTTTTTTTTTCCCAAATGTCTGTATGGTTTGTAGTTTTTTTTTTTTTTTTTAACTAAATTATTACTACTTATTATTTTTCTATTACTAAAGCTATTATAGTTTCTGTTAATATTTTGAAATTAGGTTTTCTGTTTGCATTTTATTTTTAAAATTTTAGTAAGTTTGTATTTGTCATTCCCCCCAAATGCCTATATGGTTTGCATTCATTTTTAGTTTTTAAATAGCTATTACTATTAGGGTTTTTTATGTCACTATAAAAAAAGTTCATTCATAGTTATATAAAGTTATATAATTACCCAACTGAGACCATGAGATGACCATGATTTTTTTTTTTTTTTTTCTTGGTTTTAGCAGATACTGATAATGTTTTGGGAAACTCACACTTAATTGGGGACTAATGTTTGCTGAGGTGTTTTCACCCTGTTATCTAATTTTCATTTCCCTTCCTGCAGTTTGTTCACTCTCAGCTTTAACAAGAGCTGAAATAACCCTGATGAGATAATTAATGTGAGTAATTAAGGCTCATCAAACAGGACTACTGTCAGAGTGTTAATGAGATGAGAAGAAACTGTTGTACGAACCTGCAGCACTGCGTCCATACATACACAAACAACACATTCACTGACTTACATTTTATTAATCAATAGCTTCAATTTTGAGTGCATTATTTTTTAAATATAAATCTGTGAGATAATATACAGTAAGGATCGTAATTTGAATAGATAGATTTTTATATAAATATGACTGCATATTATATTTTGTGCAATTATCATAATTATATCACTACAAAGGCCTAAAATCTTGGGTAGCATTAAATGAATCAATGAATCATTTTATCTGATTCACTCGAATCAACTGTGTACATGAATCAGTTAACTAAAATGAATCAGACTTCCCAAATGAGAGTGGACATTTGAGCAAATTTCTTTATATCTTCATATTGGTTATTGGCCATTATAAATGTTTTAAACAAATTTCCCCATTTTTTTTTTATTTAGATTGATTTTGGGTTCATCTACGCTCACTTAGAATTAATCTTTAAAATCGCTAGCAATTAAATAATCATGTTAAATGTAATATTTAGCAAATATCAATGCAAATAATTACAATAATTGAAATTCCTAAATTTACTTCTGGCATTTGAAACTTTTCATTCTTTTCTTTTCTTTTCTTTTCTTTTCTTTTCTTTTCTTTTCTTTTCTTTTCTTTTCTTTTCTTTTCTTTTCTTTTAGTTTAGTTTATTTTAGTTTAATTTTGACAATATACTATAGAATAACACTACATTAATATCTGCCCTTTATCGGTTATTGGCCATATATATATTGATTTTTACTTTGATTTTTGTTTGATTATTCATTTTAGTTTTAGCAGTTATAGTACTTTCACTTTTATTTCAATTATAATTTATTATTTCAATTTATTTTGTTTTGTTTTGTTTTTGTTTTTGTTTTAACAAAATAAAATAATACTGCATTAAATAATACTACATTATTATGTGCCCTTTATCTATATCGGCTATTGGCCATATATATATATATATATATAATTTATTTTTACATTTTTAGTTTGAATTTTTATTTTTATTTTTATTTGATTATTCTTTTTTATTTTAGCAATTCTAGTACTTTAACTTATATTTTAGTTTAGTTTAGTTTAGTTTATTTTTGTTTTGTTTTGACAATACTGTAGAATAACACTACATTAATATCTGCCCTTTATCTTTATCGGTTATTGGCCATGAAATGAAAAAAAACAAACAAACAAGCAAAAAAAGACACACACATAATTTATTTAATAATTTTCATTAATAATTAAAATAATTAATAATTTTAATATATTTAATAATATAATTAATCATTTTAATTAATATATATATATATATATATATATATATATATATATATATATATATATATAATTTTGAGTTTCATATATATCATTTTAAATAATTTTATAAATATTTAAGATATTTTATTATATTTAATTTGTGTTTGTTATATTTATATTTTATTAACTTTATATATATATATATTTTTTTAATTATTTTTTAGCAATTTTAGTACTTTAACTTTCATTTGTTATAATATGTAATATTTCTAATAATTATTTTTTAATAATAAATAATGTATAATATGTTCAGTATTTCAGTTTTCATCCAGTACTAATAATATTTAATTAATATGTATTCAATTATTTATTTAATGCTTGATTTTATTTCAGATTTGTTGCAATTACAGAAAAAAAATGTTAATAGTTTTAGATAACAATAACAGCACTAATTAGAAAAAGCAATTAGTTGTTGCAGTTACATTAGTGGTGACCACAATGGGCTGTTTTATTCCGGCAGGGTTTGAAAAGATCAAAAGAAATCACCCGGTGGTTTAATCTTCATGGCGAAGTGGTCAAGCGCTGCAGCTATCAGGAGTTTTAATGTGGTTTGTAGCTACTGTCTAATCTCTCCTCTCTCTATTTATAAATGAGTCTGAAGATACGGCTTGACTTTAGTGAGTATTTTCTTATCTGAACCCCAGGGACGGGTCAGATGTCGGGAAGAATTTGATATCACAGCTCAGACTGTCGTAAACGTGATTAGATTTACTTAAAGCTATATTTATATGGTAATGTTCAAATTTACATGCAAAAAAAGTATAAGCTCTCTGTGTTCATTAAAAATACAGTAAAATTGGTTCTGGTTTTAATTAGGACCAGAGTGTCTCAGGGGGATCTTTGTATGGTAGTACCTGTTCTGTGGAGGGCTGTGATTGGCTGAGGGCAGGTGTGCCGCTCCGTGATTGGCTGGAGTGAGCTGTGCGATGTCTTTGATCAAGCAGCTGCTCTGGATAATCAGAAGCATGTGAATTCCCACAGCTCATTATCTTAAGAGGTGCACCAGCAGGTCGGCGCTCACGCTGCCAGATCACTCGAGTGTCAGACCGTCACATAGTTTCGCTAATAACAACAACTTTATCTTGGTTGATAACTAGCAGCAGACGGCAATTTGCAGTTTGCTTGGCTTGCTTGGCTTGCGGCGCCTCTTGTACATGGAGTACAATGTGTGCTTTGGCAAATTGAGTAATCATGTGGTAACGAGATTTCTACTTTTAACGTTCTATATAAATAACTGAAGATGAGAGTAATGATGCTGAAAAAACAGGAATAAATCATATTTTAAAATATATTACAATAGAAAATTGTGTATGGTGAATATGAAAATATAGTATGGTGAATTTGAAAATATGATTGTTATATTATTTGTTTATATTATTATTTATTATTTAATATTATATAATAATATAAATATATATATATATTATTTATACTTTATATATATGTTTATATTATTATATAATATTATATAATACAGATAATTTAACATTTTAATAAAACTTCACAAATGTTATATTTATAATATATATTATGATTTTTATATTGTTTATATTTTTGTTTAATATTATATAACAATAAATTATAAGTTATAAGTTTTATTATAATATAATTTATACTTTTTTAAAACTGTATTTTTAGAAAATAAGACTTAGTGAGCAGAAGAGAATTAAAAACATTAAAAACTATATAAAACTAAAATATTACATATTTTATATACAAATATACAAATAAAAAAACATTGTTAAAATACTACATATACTACAAAATAATTAATAATTAATAAATAATAATAAATTAAATTATATTCACATTACGATTTGTTATAATTTGACACTAAATGTGTCACCATAATAAAGTACTTTTTAAATAATATTTTGTTTATTTGCATCTTTATCAAGTACTATCAAGGCCACTATTAAATTTCTTTTTCTTTCTTTCTGTCTTTCTTTCTTTAAAATGTTATAATTTTTAATATTTAAAAACTGTGACCTCTAACTTTGGAATGTGTGCATGAATATTAACAACTTTTTAGTTAAGTTTCTCTCTGAAGAAAATGAATATCAGCATAAAAAATACTGTGATCATAACTTTAGAAAAAAGTATTTTATATATATGAAGAGTTTATTTGCAAAAACAGATAGCGTTTTTCCCCCCCCAAAAGAATCATGTTATTATGTTTTTATTGTGTTTTATTGTGTTAGTTAGCTGTATTTTTTTTTTTTATTATTTTTACTTTTAATATCAAAATAACCCAATTTGATGACATTAATTGGAATGCACAATGGAAAAAAAAAAAAAAACATGTTTTTGCAAATAAACTCTTCATATATTTCTATAACATTGATTAAACAACTTTTCAACTTTTTCTATTTGAAAATCTAAAGAAAATTAAGCCAAAAAAGCAACTTTTTAATTGCACCTTTGAACTTCTGTATTGGATTTTATTAAACTAAAAATGAAATGGACTGCATTATTCATTTAGTCAGTAACATTAGCATTGCTTTGTTAGCACACAGCCTAATAATACATCAAACCGCTGCAGACCCGAACCATTTATGGATTTGATTCCAGCAGACGCCGCTGTCAAACATTGTACTTAAATTTTATTGTTTCAGTAGATGGATATACGGATGGCTGTACGGTAGAGAAGCGGTGCAATATCAGTCCTGGACTCTATCAACAATGAGACGACAGAGCAGAGAAAATCTGCATAAACAACAAAGCGCAGCCTCCAGCCATCAGAATCCAATCACAGACGCTCAGAGGAACAGGAAATGGACGTCTCTGGATTGTGTCTCTTCTCGCTGTCTGTCTGCGTAATGGGATTAAAAGGCCAGATCTGAGCGCTGCCGTGCTGTTCTGCTAGAATAAACACCAGAGCTGCAGGAGCTCCTGCTCCTGAGTTTAGACTCGCCAGACACTTGCGAATAGATTTTAGAGTTTAAAATTAAAGTATTAATCTGCAGTTTTCATTTTCCCAGCCTCCGTGAAAACCCACGCCTGCTAGAACAGCACATCTGCCCTTAATAGCTGGAAATCCTTTTCTGTCGCCTGAGTCATGGATGCTGGGTTTTCCTCCATTCCAAGCATTGGGGATTCACAGAAAAAAGGCCATGGGAGGACATTTGTGGCAGATTTCAGTTCCTGAGCCAGTGTTATTATAATTAACTAAAACTTTTTACATTTTTAAAGTTAGTTGCTGAAGCAAAATTTCTCATTTTCATTTAGTTTAAAGCAATAGTTCACCCAAAAATGTAAAAATGCTGAAAATTCACCCTCAGGCCATCCAAGATGTAGATGAGTTTGTTTCTTCATCTGAACAGATTTGGAGAAATGTAGCATTACATCACTTGTTCACCAATGGATGTGAATGGGTGCCGTTAGAATGAGAGTCCAAACAGCTGATAAAAACACCACAATAATCCACAAGTAATCCACACCACTTCAGTCCATCAGTTAATGTCTTGTGAAGCCAAAAACAAATCCATCATTAAGGTGTTTTTAATTTCAAACACTTGCATCTGGTTAAAGTATGACTTCATAATCCATAATACTGCTTTCTTCTGTGAAAATGTCATCTTGTCTGAATCAGGAGAGAAATATGCACAGATCAAGCACTGTTTACAGGCGAAAACAGTCCAGAACCATTCTAAATTAATATGTGGGTGGATTTTGATGAGAGACGACAACAGGAGATGGACCTTTTCACTGGGGGAAGTGTTATTATGGATTATATGGATTTATATTTTTGGCAGAAATGATGGTTTAAAACACATTAACAATGAATTTGTTTCTTACACGCAGCTTTTTGCTTCGCAAGACGTTAAAGGAGAAGTCCACTTCCAAAACAAAGATTCACATATAATGTACTCACCCCCTTGTCATCCAAGATGATCCCAAATGTGGTTGTAAACGATCCCAGCCAAGGAAGAAGGGCCTTATCTAGCGTAACGATCGGTTATTTTCATAAAAATAATACAATTTATATACTTTTTAATGTCAAATCTTTTTTCTGGTTCATGAAAGTTAGGGTATACTAGCTATAGGGTATACTATACTATACTATACTATACTAGCATCTATCGAAATGTTTGGTCATTTTCTTACAAAATTAGAAATGTATATACTTTTTAACCACTAATGCTCATCTTGCACTAGTGCGTCTTCATGCATTACGTAATCACGTTGAAAAGGTAATGCATGGTTAGTTCTTCATCTGTGTACTTTGGTTCAAAAAGGTAGGGTAGAGTGAAAAACTGCATCTAATTTTCTCCTCTAACTTCAAAATCGTCCACCATTGTTTTTTTACCTTTTTTGTAAAGGGTGTTTGACTTTCTTTGCATGTTTGCTTTGTAAACACTGGGTCGGTACTTCCGCCTACATCATTCGTGACCTTTCCAACATGATTATGTTATGCATGAACTTGAGCTAGTGCAAGACGAGCATTTGTGGTTAAAAAGTATATACATCAAGTATATACATTCCCTTATTCCTTGGTTGGGATTGTGTAGAGCCCTTTGAAGCTGCACTGAAACTGCAATTTGGACCTTCAATTTGCTGGCCACCATTAAAGTCCACTATATGAAGAAAAATCCTGGAATGTTTTCCTCAAAAACTTTAATTTCTTTTCAACTAAATTATAAATGAAAACAGAAAATGTAAGAATAAAAACTAAATGAGTAAAGTTTGAGAACAAATTTTGAGTTGGCTTGAGAAAGCCTAGCCTGAAAGTTTGAAGCAGTTGTAAAAGTATGAAAGTTGATGTTGCTAGCATGATTTAGCACATTGCTTACATGATTTAACATGATGTTAGCATGTTTTTGCATGATTAGCTTGTGGCTTGCATTTTATAGTCTGATTACAATGTTGTTAGCATGACTAACAAGTTGCTAGCATGTTTATCATAGATATAAATACATAGATGCCTCATTAGCGGCAGTTTCTGTGGGCCACTATACACTGTCCACCATATTGTAATGATCAACTTGGCGTCATTCACCATAGTAATCACTGAATATTCGAAATGCCACAGCCGTTGGTCTGTGAACCTATAGTATAATGAATGATGTCAAGTTGACCGTTCCAAGATGGCGGACACATCTACGGACTTGGAGCAGTCAAATGGAGGATCTACACATATCTACTATGTTTATAGCCTGATTAGCATGTTGCTAGCATGTTTGTAGCATGATTAACATGTTACTAGCATGTTGCTAGCATGTTTCTAACATGATCAGCATGTTGCTAGCATGATTAGCATGTTACTAGCATGTTGTTAGCATGATTAACAAGTTACTAGCATGTTGTTAGCATGATTACCAAGTTACTAGCATGTTGCTAGAATGTTGTTAGCATGATTTGCGTGTTGCTAGAATATTGTTAGCATGATTAACAAGTTACTAGAATGTTGTTAGCATGATTACCAAGTTACTAGCATGTTGCTAGCATTATTAGCATTTTACTAGCATGTTGTTAGCATTAACAAGTTACTAGAATGTTGCTAACATGATTAGCAAGTTACTTACATGTTTGTAGCATGTTGTTACCATGATTAAATTACTAGCATGTTGCTAGCTTGATTAGCATTTTACTAGAATGTTGTTAGCATGATTAGGAACTTAATGGCATGTTGTTAGCGTGATTAGCATGTTGTTAGCATGATTAGCATGTTGCTAGCATGTTGCTAGTATGATTAGCATATTGTTAGCATGATTAACAAGTTACTAGAATGTTGTTAGCATGATTAGCATGTTGCTAGCATGTTGTTAACAATTAGCATGTTGCTAGCATGTTGTTAACATAATTAGCATGTTAATAGCATGTTGTTAGTATGATTAGCATATTGTTAGCATAATTAGTAAGTTACTAGCTTGTTGTTAGCATGATTAGCATTTTACTAGTATGTTGTTAGCATGATTAAGAAGTTAATGGCATATTGATAACGTGATTAGCATGTTGTTAACATAATTAGCATGTTGCTAGTATGATTAGCATATTACTAACATGGTTTAAGAAGTTACTAGAATGTTGTTAGCATGATTAGCATGTTACTAGCATGTTGGTAGCATGATTATCAAGTTACTAGCATGTTGTTAGCATGTTACTAACATGATTAGCAAGTTAGTAGCATGTTACTAGCATGATTAACAAGTTAGTAGCAGTTTTGAGCATGATTTACAAGTTATTAGCATGTTGCTAGCATGATTAGCATGTTAATAGCATGTTGTTAACATGATTAGCAAATTACTAGCATGCTGCTAGCATGATTAACATGTTTCTAGCATGTTTAGCATGTTTAAACCAGCTAAAACCAGTTGATTCAGTAAAAAACAGCTAAAACCAGCCTAGGCTGGTTGTCGAGTCTTAGCTGTTTTAAACTGAAAATAGCTGGTTTAACCTTGGCTGGTCTTTTAGCAGGTCACCCATCTTGGCCAGCTAAGACCAGCCTGATCAGCTAAAAAGTGGCCAAAACCACTTTAAATCCAGCTTTGGAGGCCAGCCAAAGCAGCCATTTAGCTTAGGCTGGTTTTAGCTGTTTATTAAGTAGGGAGTTGTTAAGCTTTGCTATAGCAATAAGCAGCTTAGATGCAACATAAGTCACTTTGTATAAAAGTTTTCAGCCCCTCAGTGAAAGTCTTTGCGATTTTAGGTTGTTTTGATAGTCTGGTTTTCGAAAAACCGTAAGCCGGATCAGTTAGGAAAGATATGGCAACTAACTTCAGATCAGTGTGAAGGTCTGACCCAAGTTTGGTGGTTGTAGCTTTAAAGCTGTAGGAGGACATACTGACTAAATTTTGGCTCAGAAGAAGGGTAAGAAGAGATCAGTAAGTTGGCTTTCTCAAGGCAACTTAATAAAAACTAAAGATAAAAATAAAAACTAATACAAAATATTAATACAAACTATAAGTTTTCAAAATGTGTGGATGAGAATCAGCTGAGATCTTGTTTGTGATTTTTATTTAGTTCTTTTATTAGTGTTTTATTAGCCGGCCGGTGTTCATTCACAAGCAGTTTCTCCTGAGAGCTCCTAAAGTTCATTTTGCTTGTTCTGCATCTGTTGTGACGAGAGGACTAGAGCGTCTTCAGCATTATTACTGTGACATTTAAGTTTAAAAAAACAGCCTACCTTTGTCTGTTTCTGCCACTGAAAATCTTGGCAAGCGGATCCTGGCTGGCAAATGTCAGTTTGTGTTATTGTTTACTGGGACTCATCAGCGGGATTCATTTGCCAGTTCAGCCCCAAAGCAAACTGGAAAGCCGGTCCAATTAAACACAAGGCTGGTCTGGGAGCCACTCAGGACTCCAGATCAATCTCAGTGATTCTCCTGTACATGTGTTTTTGGTTTCACCTCTCCACACAGTGGAGAGACAATGTAATTGGTCAATATACACATGACCCGACATTTTATTAAAATGTTGCGTTTTTAAATATTGAAAATGATGCCTTTGTAAATGTAATGCATGATGGCTATATTGCTCGTTTTATGCCAAGAAAAAAAAATCATAATCATTTTAATTTAATAAAGGTATTGGTGTGTTGGTGATGATTTTGGTAATAGCAGACATGATAGTGCTTGATGATAAAACAATATCATTTAAAATATACTTTATTATGGTGGTGCATTTATTATCTTTTGTTTGTTATTAATCATTTACAATTGGGTCAAGCAGTTGTTTTCTTTTTAAATGCAGCTTTCATATTTAATATTTATTTTTAAAAACACATTTAATATTTTTATTTCTTCTTTATTACGTTCTGCAGAAGCGTTTTTGTTTGTTTTTAATTCAGATTTCAAAGTAAATCTTTATTTGTAAAAATATTTTATTTTATTTTATTTTATTTTATTTTATTTCAAATGGCTGTAACTATCATTGTAGATGTCTAAATTTGGTCCGTCAGTTGTTGTTGCAGCTTTCAAATTTAATTTTTCATCAGTTGTTTTCTGTTTAAATGCAGCTTTAAAATGTAATTTTTTTGAACACATTTAATATTTTTATTTTATTTTAATTTTTTTTTAAAAAGATATATTTATTTATACTTTATACCTTATATTTATACTTATTTCTAATTTATTTATTTTTTGTTTTATTTTATTATTATTTTGTTGATATGCATTGAAAATTGCATCAGGTGCATTGTATACCTTCTGCAGAAGTGTTTTGTTTGTTTGTTTGTTTTTAATTTAGATTTAAAATTAAATCTTTATTTGTTAAAATTTTTTTTATTTTATTTTATTTTATTTTGTTATATTTCAAATTGCTGTAACGTACATGTCTAAATTTGGTCCATCAGTTGTTTTCTTTTTAAATGAAGCTTTCAAATTTAATTTTAATTTCTTAAAACACATTTAATATTTTATTTTATTTTAAAAAATATATATAATTTGCTATCATTGTAGATGTCTAAATTTGGTCAATCAGTTGTTGTTTTCTTTTTACATGCAGCTTTCAAATGTAATTACTTTTTATTAAAACACATTATTTAATTTAATTTTATTTTATTTTTATTATATTATTTTAAATTGCTGTAATTTTGGTCCATCAGTTGTTGTTGTTTTCTTTCTTTCATATAGTAACTCTGCTCACCAATCCTGCATTTATGTGATCAAAAATACAGTAAAATAATTAATTTTGTGAAATATTAATACAATTTAAAATAATTTTTCTATTTGAATATGTTTTAAAATATAATTTATTTCTGTGATGCAAAGCTAAATGATGCTTCAGAAATCATGTTCTTTTAGAAAACCAATTTATTTTAAATATGCTTCCATATTTAAATTTTACTTGAACTTGGGGTTACCTCTGCATTAGCACAGACATAATCAAGAGTATAGGAATGTGTGAGTTATTATCCTGATGAAATTACACCACAGGGTCAAAGGTCATGGTGTGACTGATAGATGCAAAGGATTTCTATCAACATATTAAGTGTTTATGTGAGACTGAAAAGCTGATAAATACCTTTTTTCTTTTCGACTGTAAGGACTGTACCTCTGCTTCTTTGTATTTTTGTTTATGGATTTATATAATTGTTACATATAATTAAACGGATGCTTTTCTCTTATGGGATTCATTATAAAAGTGTCTGGCAGAATGAGTTGATTTAATTCTTTATATTTTGACACACATATGCTAATGTGACAGTCCACTGCTTCAGAATCTCTGTTTCCTTCTATTTCAGCAAATTATTCATGTGTGATATAAATACACATCTACACAGATGGATGTCGAGTCTTCCCGAGTGCCTTAGCAACTGGTGTCTCACAATACAAATTTCTCACAGTTTCTCGCCCACCACCAAAACTCTTGCCACTGCAGAGAGCGAAAAATTCACCACAGCGATATTTGTTCAGCTAAATTTGGTTCAACTCATATGGCACTCATACAAAATGTCTTCACTGATATTCATCTGCGGCTAGAAAAATAATAACCATAAAATCTTTTAACTTGCTCAGATTTTAGCAGATTTTGAATGCAACTTTTAATTTTCTAAATTTCAGTATTTCTTTACTTTTTATTTTATTTTATTGGCATTCATTGAAAATTGCAACTGTTGTGTTGTACCTTCTGCCGGAGTGTTGAATTTGTTTGTTTGTTTTTAACTCAGAATTTCAAATTACGTTTTTATTTAAAATATACATTATTTTATTTTATTATTTTAAATTGCTGCAAATATTATTGTAGATGTCTAAATTTAATCCATCAATTATTGTTTTCATTTACATGATACTTTTACATTTAATTATTTTTAAAAAACATTTATTTATTTGGATCAATTGTGTTGTGCTTTCTGCAGAATTGTATTATTTGTATTTAGCTTTCAAATGAAAATTTTATTTAAAATATATATTTCCTTTTTTTTTTCATTTATGTAAAATTGCACTACTGTAGATACAAGAAGGTTACAAGGTTACATGTCTAAATTGGTACATTAACTTTTTTTTGATGCTGGGGTGTGATGAGACACGAGACTGGGTTCACGAGAACGAGATGAGATGAGATTTTTAAACTTTTCTCAAGAAATCCTCAATTAAATATATAGGGAAAATAGTCTTTTATTCAAATGAAAAAGACAAAATGCAAAAAAATTAGGTGTAATTTAAACTTTATGAAATTAAACTTCCATTTTAATGAATTATATGCAGTAATAAACAACATTTAAACAAGAGCTTCGCGATTCTGGATAAACTGAGAATCCCAGTTGTTTTTAATAAATTGGAGACCATGATTCTCTCATGATTCTGGAGAAAAAAGGATTAGAAAACTAAACAAAATAACGTAATTTACTAGTGGTTCTGACAAACTGTTCATTGCTTAAGTCGTTTGAAAACATATATTCATTTAAACAAAATTAAAAAAAAAAAAAAAAAAGTAGGAGTCAGTGTCTCACTTCATTAAGACTTATTTGACTTCTCCTGAATGAATGATTCAATGACATACTTTTTTTAAATGGGCAGTTGTCGCCACCTCCTGGCGGAAGAGGATAAGCGTTACAATACATACAAGTGTTAAGATACTTTCGTTTTGATCGCTACTGTAGACAATAAGTGTTTATACCCAAACTATAAACTTTTATCTCAGTACTTCTGTAACAGAAATAATGATTATAATGTGGTTGAAAAGACTGTTTGTGTTGCTCTTTCTGCATTCACATTTATCCCGACCCTCTGATTCATTAACATGGGCAGCGACAAAACGTGCTTCTGACGCTCCACTGACACTCGCGATGTGAAACAGTCCTAATAGACATAACTAAATGGTTGTCATTCAGGAACAAGATCGTATGGGTGTTTGAATCTCGATATTTTAAGGATTAATCGTGCAGCTCTAATGTAAACACTGCAAAATATTTTGCAAGGATATGGTCAGGAGATCTGACTGGTCTCCCGAGACACATCGCATCTCGCGTGTGCCACGAGATCTCATCACATCCCTATTTGATGCAGCTCCCAAATTCACTTATTTTTAAAATCATATTTAATATTTTGTAGATTTGTTTAAACCTTATGCATTTTTTTAAATTCTGTATTTCATTATTATGGTTTTATTTTAATTTTTTATTTTATTTGAATGCATTGAAAATTGCATTATGTAGTACCTTCTTTCAAGTTAAATTTTGGTATGATTAAAATGTCATCTTTTTAAAAAAAATCTTTCATTTATTAAAAATTGCATCATTATTACTATTATTGTAGAATTTTAAAACTTGTAATTTAATGCATTTTAACTGAACTTAATTTAATTTATTAAAAACCACACTATTATTGTAGATACAAAAAGGTGTCCAGTGTTTAAATTTGGTAAATTTGGATAATTGTTTCAGAAAATATATTTAAATTGTATTTACTCTTTTGTAGAAACAAATGTTTATTAATTGTTTATTAAAAACATTATTTTTTTTATTTTATAAATTTATTTAGTATGCACTGATGATTGCACTTTCGTAATAATACAAAAAAAAAAAAAACAACAAGTTCCATATCTATTTTTATTTATTTATTTTGTTGTTGTTGACTTATGTCCCTTTAAGGAACCAAGAGAATCAGGCTCAATAAAAAAAAAAAAAAATAATAATAATAATAAAAAAACACGAGGAGACATGGCGTTTTACATCCATAGCTTGCAATGTAGTGTGTCAGAAAGGTCTAGTGTGGACTCACTTTTGACATCCACAAGGTCTGAATCTCGCTCACGGCGGATATTAAATCTGTAGCTCTAAGGAGATCCACATCTTCCTTTACTTCTTAAAAGCGACTGATTCTCTTGTCTTGGCAGCTAATAAATTGCTTTTCATGGGACTGGGGGCGCAGCACTGAAATGTTTGGCCGACAGTTTGCTCTAAATAAATTGCTCGCCGCTATCTGATCACGAACCGTCGTGAAGAGCTGATTGATTTTGCAGCAGACGTATTTGTAGAGTGAGAGACAACGGACAGCAAACACTTGTTTTAATAGAGTTGGAAGCATAAAAAAAGCTGACGTTACCTTAAGTTTACATCAGAGAAGAGGATCAAGATCAAGACTATTTGCATTGTCTTTTCCGTCTGCAGCAACACAGCTCAAGTCTTTTCTAATTTAAGAGAGAAGATCAAATACATCAGCTCACATGAAACACCTACTTTATTTAGTGAAAAGCTAAAACTTGTACAATGAAACTAGAGATATGATTTGATGGGAAATATCCACCTTATTTTTCAACGCGGACTTAAGCCGTTTTCTGTCAATATGCGAGACTTACGGTTAATTAGCCGTTGTAGAGAAATAACCAGAAGAATAACAAAGTGCAGTAAACAGTAAAACTGTTTGCACTACAAGCTAGTGTGTTCATAATTAAGATAATACATTAAAATAATATGGTGAGACACACCAGTTTGCAGTATCAAGCCGCAAAACCTGTTTTGTACAGGTAAATAAGCCGATGCCACCGGAAGCCAGACACATTAAATTTACAATTAAGTGGCGCGCCCGCTCTAATGAGAAAAATAAGGTGGATAATATTTTCCTAAAACCTGTCACTATATTTATATGATTGCGCAAAAATCTATGAGATTCATCAAACATTCATTAAACATATTGTTTGTGTATGCGTCTATTAGTGAGATTTCGTAGATGTTGTGAACATGCCAGTCAAAAACTACATTAATTATGTTCAGTTTTGTTATTATAGCTCTAAATAACCAAACAAAAACTGTAGGATGTTTCATGTAAAAGAAAATAATCATGTTACACTGCTGCTCTCTTGTGGTGAGTGGGTGTAATACACTTTGATGATGTTTGACAAACACTTTCCTTCTTTTGTTTAATAGATAGATACAGTCACAAAAGCTGTCACTGCGGGATGGCGTCTTTTCAAAAGATACACATTTGTACCTTATTTACCTCTAATAGGTGCATTTTAGTAACTTAAAGGTGCATATTTGTACCAAAAGTACTCATGTTCATGCCTAAATGTGACACTGGATCACAACCCGTCATAAGGGGTATTTTTTTTTAAATTAAGAATAAATAAATAAATAAATAAATAAGATGTTTACGGTAGAAAATGTACAAAATATATTCAGGGAACATGATATTTACCTAAAATCCTAATGATTTTTGGCATAAAAGAAAAAAACAATAATTTTGACCCATACAGTCCTTTTGGCCATTGCTACAAATATAACTGTGCTATTAAGACAGTTATATAATGATAAAACCCAAGTGACAGCTTGTGTACCCTTTTTATGAATAAATAGATAGATAGATAGATAGATGATAGATAGATAGATAGATAGATAGATAGATAGATAGATAGATAGATAGATGTTCCAGTTTATTCAGGGTTTTTACATTTTGTATGAAAGTTGAATTTCATTTCATATTTTAGGCTTTATTTCATTATCTTACAGCTTCTGCTTAGAAAAATGGTCTGTTACAACATAGCAACAACATAATCGTCCAACAAAATGAGCACGCCAACAAAATGTTAATGTATTATTTCTCAAGGTACCTCTTAAGTCTTCCATTTTAAGTTAAATTATTCCGCTCATTGTGTCACTTACAGGTTGGTTCTTCTTCCTAGCGATGTTTTTGTTTTCTTGCTTTAACTGGACACACTGTAAAAAAATATTCCATAAAATTTCACAAAAAAAATACGGTAGCAACATTTTATGTTTCGCGGTTTTCACTTAAATTTACAGGTAAATACCGTAATTTCATTAACTGATATAATGTTAATGTACCAACCTATTGAAGTACTGAAATCTGTTTTGTACCTTTGTAATACACTGATAACCACCAAAAGCAGGTGGTGATGAGCAAGTCAAATGATGAACCAAAGCTCATCACAAACAGCTTTCAAATATTAACATATAGAAGGTGCACAGTGTCATTCACACAAACACTAAACACCATCATGGTAACACACATGAAACTGAAATAATGCATAAATATTAATTTAACAACATTAGATGTAACATAGAACCCCAATGTACAAAACAGCTAAGAAAAAAAGAAGAAAGGGTTATTTCAACAAAAAAACATCAAATTTAAAAAAAAAAAAAATGTAACACAGGGAATGTCATTTTACGGTAAATTTCACTGTTCACTGTAAATTTTACGGCCTTTTACCGTTAACCATTTAACAGGTTTTCACTGTAGCATTTTTGCAGTATTTTTACTGTTAAATTCACAGTAATTTTTTACAGTGCAGTCTCTAGACATCTATCAAGTTTTATTTTAACTGTCAATGGCTGTTTTACAACACATGTTGTAAATTACGTTTCAGGTTTAGGCGAAATGAAAGAAATGAGAGCAGTCAGAGATCGCGGAGAGATGTGAAAGTAGCGCTGCCATCAGTTGCTCGCCTGAGTAATAATGATGAGAGAATTTAGGACGGTTCATTTGCTATAGGCAGTGCCGGCCTGTATGTTTGTGGGGCCCTAGGCAAGATAATGAAAATATAGGCCCCACTAGTGTAAAAAAAACTGTCATAGAAATTTGACGAGTGAAGAGAAATATTCAATATTTAAGCGTGAATGTGTATAGCAGCGCAAGTGAGATTGAGTAAATAGATGCACGTGAAACACAAATAAATAAAATATAAATTTAGTATACACAAATACAAAACAAGATAAAGAGAGCAAAAACAAAATAAACATAGACCTTAACATTCATAATAAGAAATGCAGGCTATTCTGCTTTTTTTTAAGGATTGATTGATGATCACATGATAAAAAAAAAAAATAAAAAAAACTTTATTGCATTACATTGGATCCGGGTCTGTAATTATTTAACATAACATGCTAAATGTGGCTCAAGTCTGTCTGTGATCATGGACATCCATGTAAAAAAAAAAAAAAGTACTGCAGCAATAATATTATGTATATAACGGTCAAAAAATCCTTTTTTTAAAAGATATTGTTTGGGTTCCATTTCTACCACAACTTCACTTTAATCTCTCTATCATTGTTTCATTTCAAATAACTAAAAAATAGCAGAACACTGAGTTTGTTGTGCCTGTTTGTAGGGCTGCACAATTTGGTCAAAATGTTGTTTTTATCAATATGACCAATTCTGATTATTGTTATTACTAAATAAAAACATTAAACAAAACAATAATTATTGTTAATGATTATCAATATATTTTACAGAAAACTGCAGCATGACCTGTTAACATGCAGGTGGCCTAACTATAAATGTTTAGAAAGGTATAATAATTTATAATAAAAAAGGTAATTATGATTAAAAATCAATTTTTTTTTTTTTTTTGGGGTCAGAAAATCTTACGCATTTACTGAGAGAGAGGAAAAAACTTAGAAGTATTATTATTACTATTTTTACCCAAAATAAGGTGTTAATATGTAATAGATGTAGTATAATGTTTCATTCATGCAGGAAATCCCTAATATTGACAAAGGTATACGTTTTTGCGTAGATGAATAAAACTCAGATTTAACTCATGAAACATGGAGACATAAATGGTTTATCTCTGTTCTTCGAGCCATATCGGGCATTTTTATATGAATAAACTATAGATGCAATGCAATGCTAATCAACAGCCTTTATCACTTTCTAAAATACTGTATAAAATAATGATTTTGCCTCATTCTGTGATGTTAAACAGATCAAAAAAAGGAAGTTATTTCAAAAACTCGACTGATGTTGTTAAATGAATTTGGGGCAAAATCATGTCTTTAAAATGTTCTCAATAGACAACAGGTTTGTAAACGGACTCAAACCCATGCACACGTTCTATTGAAGTAAATTTGAACGCACAGACTGATTTTTTTTTTTTTGTTTTTTATACGCTCGACACATTTGCCGCACTGTACAGCACTGGTGTGCGTTACCTTAGTTATGTAAGGTGCGTGCGGCTTTAAGTTGTGCTGCGCAGACCGATCGGTGGATGACATTAAAGTACCACAAGAGCGATTTGAAAGCATGCGGAGCTGTCTGCGCTCTATAGTTCTTGCGGAACTTTGATTTTACAAACGGATCTTTCTGCGCAGCGCCGCTTCAAATCGAACGCCCCTAAAAATCCAACTGACAACCTCGCGGCCGCGGTGCCCTCCCTTTAAAGCGGGGCCCTAGGCGGCCGCCTGTATCGCCTGTTGGACGGGTCGGTGTTATGCCGAATTCTGACCCCCGCCAGATTACTACCTTAGGCGCGGGGGAGGGGTTAGGATTAGGGGAGGGGTTAGGATTAGGCAATCAGGTAGCGATTTCAACGAGAGGGGGTAATAATTTGGTCGAAAATGGGCACTGGCTATAGGCTACAGGTAGACCCGTATGAAGTCTTTGTCTCTCAAACGAATAATCTGATCTAATAAAATAAATCATTTTCATAAAGGAGTGTCCAGTCCGTATAACGTTCAGTGTTTCTGTCATCCCTCACTGCGGCGATGGAGAGCAACAGGTGCACAGAGGCGAGCTCCGGTGTCGGTTACACGTCCGCCGGACGCCCTCACCGGGCGGCTCTGATTCTGGCGCGGGGTGGCAGTAAAGGAATCCCTCTGAAGAACATCAAGAATCTGGCCGGGGTTCCTCTCATCGCATGGGTTCTCAGAGCCGCCTTGGATTCAGAAGTCTTTGACAGGCAACTACATTTTATTTTCTCTTTCTTCTTGTTGTTTTAATATTAATGCTTTCATATGATTTTTGTTGTTCGTTATGATTTGAATTTTGTCTTGGAAAAAGACAAAGAAAGAATGAAGAAACAAAATATCTGATGTTATGTTCGGCAGTGTGTGGGTTTCTACTGATCATGATGAAATTGAGCGGGTCGCTAAAGTCTGGGGCGCAAAAGTTCATCGGCGCAGTCCTGAAGTGTCCAAAGACTCGTCCAGCTCACTGGAGACCATCCAGGAGTTCATCCGACTGAGGCCCGGTAAGACACAGCTTGATTCGTTTGAAAGTGTGTTTAAACTGAATCAAATTGCAGAAACTGCAAGAATGACTTGTGCAACGTGTCGTATAAGATGAACATTACAAACCAATGAGTTTTGTCACGTATGTGATCATTTTCCAGTAATTTCTATGTGATTCCAGCTATTAGCGCAAACTTTTGTAGCTAATGTATTTTACATAAATTTAGCATTTTTAAATACATCTTTATAATAAGTTATAAAATAAATGTCTTACACTCTCAGAAAAAAAAGGTACAGCTCTGTCGCTGGGGCGGTACCCTAAGGTACAAAAAGGAAAAGGTACATTTTTGTACCTTTTCACCCCAGCGAACTGTACATTTTTTCTGACAGTTTATATATATATATATATATATTAAAGTATTTAAAATATAATAAATAATACATCACATTTTAATAGCTTATATATTATGTAACTTGTGTATATATAGGTGTGTGTGTGTGTGTGTGTGTGTGTATGTATGAGAATCTAATACAACGTTACTAAAATATGACGAGTATAAGTGTACCATGCAGTCAACCTAACACAAACAAGATTTGTGTAATTTGAACAAAAAGTAATATAGCAATATAATAATAATAATAATAATAATAATAATAATAATAATAATAATAATGTAAAGTAAATAGTGTGGCCAACCTATTATCAAACCAACCTATTATCTACAAAACTTTAAATGTGACCATGGACCACAAAACCAGGGTCATTTTTTTTTTTAAATTGAGATCTGAAAGCAGAATAAATAAGCTTTCCATTGATGTATGGTTTGTTAGGACAATAGGACAATATTTGGCTGAGATACTACTATTTGAAAATCTGGAATCTGAGGGTGCAAAAAATCTAAATATTGAAAAATATTGCCTTTAAAGTCATCCAAATTAAGTTGTTAGCAATGCATATACCAATCAAAAATTAGGTTTTGATAAATTTACAGTAGGAAAATTTACAAAATATCTATATGAAACATGATCTTTACTTGATTTTTGCCATTAAAGAAAAATCAATCATTTTGACCCATACAATGCCTTTTTGGCTATTGCTACACATATACCCGTGCTACTTAAGACTGGTTTTGTGGTCCAGGGTCGCAAATATGTTTTTTTTTTTTGTTTTTTTTAAATTGCATTTGGAAGCTGCATTAAAAAAATAAAAATAAAAATAAAAATCGATGTACCAAATTTAGACATGCATATATTATGTACATATATTAAATAGATGAATGCTGAAAGAGAAGGGCATGCTGCTAAATGGAGGTGAATAATTTGTGCATGAATAAGAATATTAACGTAACCTAGTAATAATGCTGACAAAACCATAATTTTGTGTGTGTGTGTGTGTGTATATATATATATATATATATATATATATATATATATATATATATATATATATTTTAGGAAGTTACAAAGTACACAGCAAAAAAATTGGTGTAGGGTTCACTTTGAAACAGTTTTCACTCAGAAATTGCTAGTAAATTTTAAGAAGAGTTACAAAGAAATTTCAGCTAACACACTGAATTAAACATGAAATTTTGAAGTAGAAGAACATTCAGTTTACAAAAGACATTTTCTTGTAAAACTCCAATAATCTGTTTTATTTATAACTTTGTATGTAAATTTGGATTGCAGAGAAAATTATATTTAACAAAGAATGTATTGCTGAAATATTGAGACTGCTGAAATATTAATTCTTTTCACTGTTTTAAAATGGCATAAATAAAAAACAGTTTTATTGCACTGGTCATTTATTTTGGCTGTGTTTCAGAGGTGGACATCATCTGTCATATTCAGGCCACGTCTCCATGCCTCCATCCGCATCACATCAAGGAAGCCTTGCAGATGATCATGGAACAGGGTTGTGACTATGTGTTCTCCGTGGTTCGCAGACACCAGTTCCGCTGGGAGGAGGTGGACAAGAACGGTATCATGAAAAAAATATCATTAGCAAACAACTGCTGATTTCTGATGATTTTCCAGTTGATGTTAATGACACATCATCCTTCATCATATTAAAGCATATTGTAAAATCAGAAGTAGGTTGCTGTAATACACTTTATCATATCTAGAATGTCTATGACACCCAATCCTGTCATTATGTCATGTTCAGTAACACTCATAATCTTTACAGGACCTACCTTTAAATGTTTACATGTCTTTTACTTTTACATTTGTCTTTCATTTTAATTAGAGATTAGGAATCCAACTCCTCTGAACATTGATGTGGCACACAGACCACGACGACAAGATTGGCCTGGCGAGCTCTACGAAAACGGCTCTTTCTATTTTAGTACCAGAAAAACTTGGGAAAACAGCCTTGAGCAGGTGTGTCATTATCAAAATATGGTGATAAGCCTGTCTGTAGATTTCTTAGCTATAAAAAAAAATATTATATTGCCAAGAAATAGCCAAGAAAAACTGTATAAGTCCTCATTATATAAAGAATGAAATAGTCTGATACTACACTTTCAAATTCTTTTACAGTTAAAATCAACTCACAACATTTTAAAGTTAAATTAACGCTCTTAAAATTGTTAGTGATTTAACACTAAGACAGAGTTTTATTTACACTATATAACAACTCTGGTTCATACCACAGGGAGTTCATTTTTCTTAACACCAGAGCAAAGAGTGACAATTTAACACTATTGAGATGTATTTTAACTCCAGTGTAACGAGTTGGCATTACTGTACACCGACCAGGGGTGCGTTTCCCGTACAACGACGTAACTCGCTGATTAACCAACATAGTACGATGCGTTGATGTGGAAACGAACTAGCTAGTCCCGACTGTTTCCCGAACACGGTCGCATCTCCGTCGTTTGAACCACATTAGTTCAGCAATGTAGGGCCGTTGTTAATGACGTCACCGAGTAATAATTTATGCTATTTAACTTATTAGAGATCTCTAAAATGCAGCTATATTAAACATGGCACCTGATGACTAATTAAATTTTTGTTCCATGTTATTTCGTTTTATTTGATGTTTCATTCATCGCGGGTTCCCTCTTATGTCATACTCCGGGGTTCCCGTAGGCATTTATGCGCATGCGCACTATTCAAAAACGTCGCTTGCAGAGGAAGCTTAAAATACATAGATTAAAACGCATTTATATTTAGATCGAGTGAAAGATATAGAATGTACTGCATGTTAGGTTGCGTTTTGTGCCCAAAAGCATAATTTATTGAGCCCATATGACTTACTATCAAGGAATTATGCTTCTAACCACAGGTCCAGAGCTGTAGTTCCAAACACGTAAGTTTGTGACCCTGTTTGCGAATATTCGTTCGAATTATGGTTTCGGGAAACACTGAATCACTGAACTATGTTGATAACGACGGAACTTGCGACCATAGTTGGCTAACGATGTTTTTGGGAAACGCACCCGAGGTTAAATTAGGAGAGGTGACAGTAACTGTCAGGAAATAATTTGTGACAGTTTGCAGAGTTACACTGATGATAACATTGAGAGTACATCAAATCAATCCAAGTTACATTCAACTTTAAGTGATCACAGTAGAATTCTGCTCATTCTACAAAGTCAAAAAATAAAGGCAAAATGCACACAGTTGTTTTAACAATCTAATTCTTTATTAACAAACAAGCCACTTTGCATCATGGAAGGTTCACTTTTAAAATAAATGATGAATGCACAATATAGGCATTGGAAATAATATTCTTATTAATGGTCTGTGTGTCATTTGCTAAATGTCAGTGAGGTTGAGTCAATACCTTCAACTTTGCAACACAGTACAGTGGTGCTTGAGTCAACACAACATTCAGCACATGAAAAATTGCAGCATACACTCTAAAAAGTGCTGGGTTATTTCTGTAAACACATTGTTGGGTTAATTGTGCTGGGTCATAATTCTGGGTTGTTTAAGGTACTGTAAACACACAGTTGGGTTGATCATGCTGCGCCAAATAGACTCTAGGGGTTCTTTCACCACTCAACATGTGGGTTGGGTTATTTATTTTTCCACTTCATCGAACGTTCTGGATTCTTCACTCGTCTCCTCGTCAGGCAATTCGCAGCAAGCAGGATTATAAGGTAAGTTAATATGATTATATGATTATTTACCTATATTTTTAATAAGCTGTGTTCAGAGCACAGTGATTTCACTGTTTAATGCAATATTTGATCTATCGCCGGGCGGGGTTAGCGTTTTATTCTGTGAATGATTAACGAACGTTAAGTAGCAGCCAACAGACCAATTATCTGTTTGTAAACATTCGGGATGCGCGCGCAGCATGGTTGCAGAAAACCCGGAGAGATCGCCTTTACAGCTAGAGAATTACAAGGATACGGCACAAAATACTTAGATTTAAAAAGAGTATATATTATATTGATTAGATGTCATTTTCAAAATGTTATTCGCATATTACAACAGCTTGTCACCCAGGCACTGTTATTCAACGAAATTGACGTTAGATAGCGGGATAGTCTTACAGACCCGAAACAGGGATGACGTTTTTTATGGGCGGTTCAAGTGGCAGTCTATGGAGCCATGGAATAAAAGAATGAAAAAGGAAAAATTTGATTTTATATTTCAAAATTCTGACTTTATTTTCGCAATTCCGAGATTATATCCCACAACTCTAGAGGAAAAACAACTCATTCTCTCTTTTGATGCTCAGAGTTTATATACCACACTACTGCTTTTTTTCCCTCAGAATTAACAAACTCACTAGTTTTGTTAAATCGAGTTATAAAGTCCGAATTAGGAGATATGAACTTGCATTGAAACAAAAATCAGAATTGTGAGATAAAATAATAAAAAAAATGTTATGTTAAAAAGTTAATAGTAATAGGTTTAAATAATATTTCATGCTGTAACTGTAGGGCTAATACAATACGTCCCCTATGAACAGCATATGTGAATTTTATGTAGACCTATTGTTTAAATCAAAGTAAAAAGTAGAGTTTAAAAGTAGAGTAATCATATCAGTTTTCATCCATAGTATGTCCGTTTAAACGTCTGCCTTTAGCTTCAAATAGCCTCTTTGACTACAGTATTGTATAAAAATTATTTGCATTCCGATTTTAACATCAAAAGGCACAAAAAATATATATTTTTCTCTTATTCCACGGAGTTTACCCGTTTACCTCCACTTGCTACCAGTGTTTTTCTGCAACCACTATGCACGCGCAGCTGCAAATGACGTCACTGTGACGTCTAGTCGAAATTGATCTATAGTGAGGTACTTTTTTGCCTCAACAATCCTTTATCCTTAAATAAAAGTTGAGTGTGCACGTGCAAAGTTTTATTTATATACAGTATACACATGTCCCTTATTTTAACGCTTCATTAAAACAGGCATAGGTCAGAAATACGGGGTAAGTTCAGTTACTGTCTGCATACTGTATGGCCAGGGCTCTTAAGTCTCACGCATTCACCGTGAGACACACGCATTTCAACCAGTTCAACCTTGTATTTCTCACGCTGAAAAGTAAGGGACAACTTGTCCCGCTAAATAATGTTAATGGACGAGGCGCAGGCTTGCAGGGGGAGTTCATAGCTGTCTTAACAGTTAAATGCCACCTACCAGCAAATATCAGAAATTAGAATTTTTTGTTTTCGGGTAAATTACGTGATCCCTTTGTCACTATGCAACATGGACGCGCACACGGGACTAACGTTAGGTGGAATCGTCGATCGCGTGGCGGCTACTTTCTCTAGCAGTGGAAGCGTTTTGTGCACTTGAGGCGGTGGTCGCGTTGCGGTCACGGAGCGGACGTTGCCCTTTGTATTTATTAAAAACTAACAAAATAAATGCAGTAGGTAACCCATTCTTCTGGGTTTTGTTCCCTTTATTTTAGGATTCCTGGAAGAAATCACTTGCCTGTGATCAAAGATAGTGAGAGCTGATGTTGGGGAATATAGCCAAATTCATGCACAATTATTAGCTCTCCAACAGCTTTAACTAAGTTTTGGCTACTGTAAACTAAGGAAAGGACTAGATAATTGGTAAATCTGATAAAAAAAAAAAAACAAATCCATCCAAACTGATTACTTTTCTAAATTTCTAACTAATGTTTTCAACTGTTAATCCTTTTGAAACTTTTAATGCAGGCAGGGTTATCCTTACAGTAGCACTCAACAATAATTGCTGTCAGACTTACAAAATCCTTCATCACTTGAATTAAGACTATAATAATTTAATTTTAAAACACAAACACTGCAAAATCAGACTTTAGCACCTAGGTTAGGTTAGGTTAAATACAGATTTAAAATCAGAAGATATAGTTTCATAGCTGTGATACCATTTTTATAATCAAATCCTTGCATAGCTATGACTGAAAACACTGGCATCTAACAATGCCTTAGGGAAAAAAAAACAGGCAATTGTAAAAAAAAAAAAAAAAAAAAAATAGCATATAAACCCAAATTGTAAATAAATCAGTTATTGAAGAACATGTCTGCTGAAACATTTTTGTCTAATATTTTAGAGCAGTCAATGCAATTTGGGAAAGAAATTAATCAAATCTGTGTGAAAATATTTAGATGTAACCCCCTTTGTAAATTTCATAAGTAATTGTAATTTAACTATACATTGTTTCTCAGTAACTGTAACAGATTAGTTACAATTATTTTGCAATTAAATTATGTAATTCCATTACATGTAACTAGTTTGAGTTTGAGCCCCTACCACTGTCATCAAAATGTCATTCATAAACTAAAATATGTACTCTCTCACTCAGACACAGAGCGTGACATACATGCTCAGGGCAAGTTCTGCAATCCTGTATCCGTAGGCCTCCAGTATTTACATTAAGCACTGCTGTTCATTGTCTCATTTGGGGCCAAATTTCTTTTTATGTTTGATACATTTTATTTTTGAAACATACAAGACATTTTATTTTATTTTTTATGAATTTGACTTTAATCAAACTTACCAGTTGTTATAGTTTCTATTTTGTGCTGGTCAATTATGACTCTCCTGACAGATATAATCTCACTCCAAACTTTTTATAAAACCTGAGAGCCCTGGTATGGCTTTGTAAGGTTTTGTCAGAATTAGGTCATTTCGTACTAAAATTGATGTTTTAAGGGGATTTCAAGTAAATGTCTGCGACGTGCCGCATCCAACGATAGATCCGTCATTTTTATGTTGTGCATTTTCGCGCTCTTTTTTCCTCAGGTAGCTGCATTAGCTACGCTATGCACCTTACTTTAATGACTCTAGTGGTGTATAAGCATGGTGTAGTGCAGGGTATACGCAGGTATACGGCTTATACCCACTTCTTTATCAGTTGGCTTTGCGTGTACCCACTTCTAAATGCCCCCCTAATGCGCATCGAGTAGTGTCCTGCCAAAATCGTGACACCACAAGAACAGCTAATTTAATCGCATGTGAGTAAATGCAAATATTCCCTAAAAACACCCAGTACTGTGGTCAGAACCGTGGCGCGGGCTTCCTTTGAAATTTGTTTGATGATTGCGCCTAAATGCGCCCGCTCCGTCCACTCCTCCACTCAGATGCTGCCTGTTCATGCTCGAGGGCATGTCAGGGCAGGCTCTGATACAGAGAAAAACCGACCGATTTGATCAGAGACTGCGGAGAATCACGTCCAGACGTCAGTAAGTTATTCTTTTCAGCGTGTGTCTGGGGCGTATACCCACTTCTCCAGGCACCACGACACCAACTGTTTATGAGGTCCTTTTACTCTTCGTATATTTTAGTGAATGCTTGTGTTGCTTTACAAACTAGGAGACCAGTATAAAAATTAAATGGGTATGCCGTCTGATTTTATTTTTTAACTGTCGATTCTGCCCTCCAGATTGTAGACTATTGACATAAACGCAGTTCAATGGTGAGATGCTAGCTTGGGTTGCCTTTGCCGACCGTTCCGTATAATATAGAATCGTGTCATAAGGCTCATTTGAGATGAGCAAATTCTGTGCAGAATCAATCACCGATTCTGCACAGATCACCGCAAGATGCATGCCGGTTAGAAATGTGTCCGAGTTACGTCCGCCTTGCTCTGATGTCATGCTGACGTGTGGCAAAAAAGTCTCGCGATGGCGAGGCGACTGTGTCGGATTGCGCAGTCGGGCGCAGTAGCTCTCCACCGACTGCACTGACCAAAAGCACGATGGGAAACGCCTGGATGACGACACAGCTTAAAGCTCATTGATTCAGACAACCGTGATGTTGCCGTTCTTTTCTAAAATGTTTTATTTTTTAATCTAATATCATGTGGTTATGTGTTTAAATTATATTGAATATTCCCAAACACTATGCCAGTGCGATCTCTGCGTGAGATATGTGATTGTTGTCATATTTCTGTAAAAATCTAAAATACACGTTTGTATTAAAGTAAAAATGGATGATACATACGCCTTTCGTATGGAATTAAATAGCAAGCACTTTGAGTGTCTTGTTTATCATATTTATTTTCATATAAAAACAACAGAGCTGAAATTATATCTTGTTTATCAGCAACACAGCACGTAAGTGTGATATCGCGATATCCGCCTTTGATCTCTTAGGTATCTGTTCTACTTCGAGAGGTCAGAACTGTCCGTCTTGACTGCACTTTTTTCACTCCTCCCCTCACTGCAGTCGCCTACATTTCAGGCAAGGCAAGGCGCATCTCAAACGAGCCTATTATTAAGACATCAAAGCAGTGGTCCATTTAAAAATCACAGCATGCAAGAACATTGTGTTTGACAAACGCTCTAGTGCATACAGTATTTGTGTTCTAAGATCGTATTTGAGTTCTGAAGATCGTTAAAGTTTTACAACAATTCATTGGTTTAATTTGGCACTAATGCACAAAACGCTGTTTTTTTTTAAACGTTACGAGATCTCGCGATACTAAAATGTCACGTTATTTGAGAAGCTTTCTCGCGATATCAGCATAGTAGAACTGATCTGTGTTTAAATGATTGTGCTGCATGTAAACGCATTAACCTGTTTTCTAAATAAAATAAGTCTTTGTGAAAACAGTTTTGTGAAATTCTAATCTTCTTAATATGAAATTTCATTCTAGATATGTGTGATTCTTGCTGGTGCAGATGGACAGCTTAAAGAAGTTGAAGGAAAGGTAGCTTGATACCCTGGTTGAAACCTTCAAAAGTAAGTTATCAACATTCAGTTTCATGATTTGTTTTGGAATTTGATCTTTTCATTAAAATAACCATAGTTACTGGTATGGCAATAAAATCAAAGAATCAGTCAATTTAACATTTAAAAGCTTTAACTTATTTAACCACTGTATTTGACACATCAACTGGTAAATACAAGGGTAAAGTAACACTTAACTAGTTGCTTATTAATTGTGTATTGGCTGTTAATAAAGCACATACTGCCTTATTCTGCATGAGCATATTCTACATCCCTGAATCCTACCCCATACCTAAACTTAACCTGCAGTAGTTGAATGGGGGTGGTGAATAATTTGCATTAATACCACTATCATTTTTATTTATTTTTTTATTTTTTTATTATAATTTCATTATTTAAAGGAATGAAGAAATCTTCATATTAAAGTGTTTCAGTGTGTTGTTTTGATTATGAGATAAGTTTCACAGTTTGCACTGTATTATTCTTATGGTTTAGATGCTAAAGGGGAGAGTGCTTTCAAAATCCTGCCCATTCTAGAGGAAAGGTCCACAGGTCCATATATATATGTATATGTATATAATGAATGTTTGGAAATGCAAACTGATATTTCCCACTGACACACTACAGCAAAAAATAGAAATCACTGACTTAAAACCATTTTTTAGCTGGTGAAAATACTAGTGTTTCAGTCATTTTGGCCACCACTGTATGAAGAGTTAAGATGCAAGAGACTAAAAATGTGCAGTTTGAAATTTCCTTTAAAAATTAGCATTTTTTCAGGCCTCTGTGTTTATGTTCATAAAATACACTTAACTTAAAATGTTAGTTATGTTGCAAGACTAAGTATCATAAATAACAGGTGGGGACCAATATGGTGGATTTGTGCCTTGGGGACAAGACAACGACATCCCAGACCTTCGCCATTGTTTTGGGCCATGCCACTGAAGCGGACTCGTTGCCTGGGAATTTCTCCAGCTTGCAGTATATTATATTGATGAACATAAGTCTTCATGTGTGAAGTTTTTGAGGCCAACAGTTTTTTTCTGGCCACTTGTAACATGTTTTAAGTTCTCATATGTATTGTCTGGTGGACACTTTGTTTGGCTTAGTTTTAATAGCACAATGTTTGGAATGATTCTCATATAGTAATAATTATTTTTTGAGTGTTCTGCTGCTGCAATGTTGACAAAGAATCAGAATCTACAATGCCTAGTTTATACAGTTTTGTGTTTTAAAGTAACTGATCTACTAAAATTGTTGTTTTATGTGTCTGTAATGGTTAGATAAAATGTGACAGCTGCACCCATTTGAAAATTGTTTTAAAAAGAAATAAAACTCATTAAATTGATGTTTACAGTTGCATTTTTTTAAACTGTATTACAGAAAAGCAATAATAATTTACATTCTTTTGTGATTATTTATTATTATTGGTAAATATAAAGGTAGCAAGGCAAAAAGACAACAAATAACCCAAATAACTTGCTTAAAGGAGAAGTCCACTTCCAGAACAAGAATTTACAGATAATCTACTCACCCCCTTGTCATCCAAGATGTTCACGTCTTTTTTTCTTCAGTCTTAAAGAAATTATGTTTTTTGAGGGAAACATTTTAGGATTTTTTTCCATATAATGGACTGCTATGGTGCCTCGATTTTGAACTTCCAAAATGCAGTTTAAATGCGACTTCAAACAATTCCAAATGTGGTTGTAAACGATCCCAACCAAGGAACAAGGGTCTTATCTAGCGAAATGATCGGTTATTTTCATTAAAAAAATACAATTTATATTCTTTTTAATCTCAAACGCTTGTCTTGTTTTGCTCTCCCTGAACTCTGTGTATTCGGACTCAAGACAGTTAGGGTATGTGGAACTTCAAAAATCATTTCAAAATCATCCTACATCGCTGCAGAAGCCCACCACGGACCCAGTCTATGCAAAGTGAACATGCAACGAAGATCAAACACCCTTAACAAAAAAGGTAAAACTGCAATATAGGACGATTTTGAAGTTGAGAGAGAACATGAGATGGGAGTTTTTCGACCCTAACTGCCATGAACCGAAAAAAAAAAACAGTTCAGGGAGAGCGAGACAAGACGAGCATGTGACATTAAAAAGTATTCGAAGTGAGGCAGCTGACTGATATTGTCTTTATGTTGCGTTGCACAAAACAATACAATTTACAGCACAGTAAAGATGTTCTAAATGAAATAAAATGTATACAAACCTTTATTTCGCTGAAGAAGTGCACCAAATACAGAAGAGAACCAGTCTCTCCTGTAGAGGACTCAAAAAGCCCGTGCTATGACTGTAACTCAACAACTGGGTTCTTTTGTCAGATACAGGCTCAACCCAGCGGCTGGGTAAAAAAAAAAATAACCAAGCAACTTAGTTACAGAAAAACTACCCAGCACAAGGGTACAAAAATATTAAAAATAACCCAATAAAATGACCCAACAAGTTGAAAAGGTATGTGAAATGACCAAGTAGTGAGCAGCCTCTCTAAATGACCACTGCTGTGCTGACTGACATCTCAGCCTTGTGAGCTGCGTTGGGTAAAATAATATAATTTACAGCACAGTAAAAATGAAATAAAATAAAATAAAAATATATACAAACCTTTATTTTGCCAGAGAAGTGCACCAAATCAGTGGCGCTAAGACCTGCTCTCTCTTGTAGAGGATGCAAAAAGCCTGCGTTCTGACTGTAACTCAGCAGCTGGGTTGTTTCGTTGGAGACAGACTCAACCCAGTGGTTGGGTATAGAAAAAATAACCCAATATTTAATAACCATTAAAAATGACCCAGCAACTTAGTAACAGAAAAACTACCCAGCACCTGGGTATAAAATGACCCAACAAGCTAAACCCAGCATTTGGGTTGGTTAAAAAAAAAATATTAATAACCCAGCATTTTTTAGAGTGCAGCAATTTAAACGACTGCTTGCATTTTTTTTCCTGATAACATTTTTAATCGTACAGATAAGAATAATACATCGTTTTAAACTGTAAAAGGTCTACTTTTATTTTTATACACTAGCAATATCAACAAAACGTTGTGCTTTTGTAAAATAAAGAAAACAAACCGGGTACACTTTCTGCTGTTTCAGTCTCTTCAAACTTCTTTCTCTTTCTAAAATGCACATCAAAAATAAATGAAAAAACAGCGAATACTTGACACACAGACATTTGAAATCTAAAGAAAGCTTGAAGTGTCTATTTTTAAAAGAAGTATGTCATATTGAAAACAAATATTCTCTAATAAAATACGCAAGGTCTAATCTAGGGTTGCCAGGTTTTCACGAAAAAACTTTATTAAAGGGCATACTGACGCGCAAAACATGCTTCACACATCAGCTTTTATTGGAGAAAAATGACCTGAACTAAATTCAAATGTTTTTTTAAGAATGAGCTGTGTGTAAAAGCTCTTCAGATATTTTGATCTGTTCTCTGTGTTTTAGTTGGGGAAGGTGGCTTACTATGAAATGCTGCCTGAGTACAGCGTTGATATCGACGTGGACATCGATTGGCCCGTCGCTGAGCAGAGGGTCCTGAGGTAAGCTGTTTAAATAAACTCTGTGGCCAGACAAAAAACATAAATGAAAATAGAAACACTGCAATTTTCTGCAGGTATGGCTACTTTGGCCAAGAGGAGAACGCGTCGGTCAAGCTGTTTCTGTGTAAAGTGTCTGGCTGTTTGACAAACGGACGCATATACACATCGGTTTCAGGAGAGGACCTGGTGGCCATCAATGCTCGAGATGTGGCAGGCATACAGATGCTGCAGAAAGAAGATATAGAGGTACAGTTGTGTAGTCTGGTACAAATACACTGTAAAAAAAAATTAATTTTAAGGTTGACGTGAAAGAAGTTGCAAGTCTTTTTTTCCCTATTGTGGCTGGAGCAATGTATTGTCTGTTTGATTTGGATTTGATGTTTGCTAACTGTTGTTCTTGTGTGTGTTTAGGTGATTATCATGTCCAGCGGGAATGAAGTGCTGTCCAGGGGTCTGCTGGAGAAGGTCGCAGAGCGCGTTGGCTGTGGACTCTGGTTTGAAAAGCAGCTGAATGGGCTCGAGGTGGAACAGCTGATGAAGGAGAAGAAGCTGCGGTGGGATGAAGTGGCCTTTATGGGTGAGAATGTCATGAAAAAAATCCAGCTAAAACCAGTTTATGCTTGATATGTCTACTGCATTTTAGCACGCTTCGGGTTTCACATTTCTAAGTTTTCCAAAACCCCTTGTACCCTTTTTACTCCTATACTACTTGTGACATATAGTTGTGTAAAAGTGCTTATTTATTTTACTGAAAAGAAAATAGTGTAACACATGGCAAGTACTGAATTAAAAATGACATTTTTTAAGTAGAAAGACTGAAATCATTTTTTCTTGTTTAGCATACTTCAATAATCTATTTTATTTACAAGTTGTATACAAAAGCTACTTTTAGTTTTTTTTTTTTTTTTTTTTTACTAAAAAATGCACTAAATCAGTGGTCGGCAACAGCAAGATTATTTTGATAGTGGCTGGTTCTGAAATAGATCTGTCATGACAGCAACAGTTTCTCACAATTTATTTAAATCGCCTTTGAATAAGCGCTTGCTGTTCACTTTCACTTTCGATTTCGCGATCACGTGCACTCTGTGTAAAGTGAGCACATCTTACGATATAACACGTATCTTACTACGCGACGCCGCAACATGCGATTAAAGGCGTTTTTGTCCTTACTATCCACAACACCGACACACGAATTTTCTATTTTAGAAACAGTTTCTATTTCTGCAATGTCGTGGCTGGAACAACACAAACTATGACGGTTATAATCTCAGGTACTGATTATGTGCTTCATTCATTGTTCATGTGTCTAATTAATTGTTAAAAGTGTCTAATGTGTGTTTGAATTTCATTTTGCATGACATTTATAGCCATACAGACGGCAACAACAGTTTACCTCAGAACTTGAAGATAAAAATTGAAAAATCGTGTCACCTGTCATTAGGACGCGGTGTATGATATTTATTAATGAGCTTTAGGGTTTTTTGAGCAGCAAGACTTGATCAGGTGCAGTACTAACACTCTGTGTTTGAAGGATTTGCCCTGGTGCATCAAATCAAGCACTCTGTAATGACCAAATGAGTAAACTGACCAGTCAGGTGTTTGTCATGAGAAGTGTTCCACAAAAGAGCTAAGGTTTGCAGACAGTTATAAGAGTTAATGTTACAAATATGTCTTTTGAATATACTGTGTGAAGTCATTGTCCCTTTAGCTCGGAGAGCTTTATTTTTCCAATTGTTTTGTCAATTGTTCTGTTTATTGGTCTAATTCTTGTTTCAGGTTTCTCTTTCTAATTAACCTTACACTGAGTTAGTCACTCAATTAATTCTCTTGAGCTTCGTTCTCACCCTTCTGAATTATATTGCACTGATAAGAAGTTATCACAAACTAAGACTGTTTAGTTGTGCTATCTTACAATCAATATATAGTGAATGTAAGTTAAAGTGTTGCTTATGTAACCAGTTAAAACTTAAAGTGTTAACGTAGCCTGATTCCGCGGGAAAATCACGGACATGGCAACACTGTCCACGATACGATATTACTGTGATATTAAAAAAAAAAAAAAAAAAAAGACAAATAAAGACTTGGAAAAAATGAAAATGTTGTACATTTTAAAGTCAAATTATTTTATCTAATGCACTTTGAGTTCAATATTAAGAGCTTCAACCCATGTTCTTAACTAAGAAAAAAGTCAGTGAATTAACTTGTACCAGAACTTTAAAGGGAAAGCCAAACAAATTAGAATGTAACAATAATAATAGCAACAATTTTATATTATTGTTAATCTTATGATGGTAATAGCCATACATTGTAAAACAACTGCCCTGAAAAATAAATGAAAATGAATATTTCATAGGTATTTTATTTTTTGCTTTACACTACAGTACCGAGATTACAATACTTCTTTCCTAATTTCTACATTTGAAAGAGATGTTTTGAAGTTCGACTGCAGTAACGTTGCCCATTTAAATGCTAGCGATCTGCACCTTCAAGCTTTTATTTTGAGGGGAACACAGTAGAGCTTTTATTTTCACTGGAAACTCCAGCTTCAGTAAAAACAGGCTTAAAAAAACGCATCTCACTACAAATCTAGTGAAATCATCTGCCGTAAAACTAAAGCCTAACCGGTGGCCGTTGCGTTCCAAAACGTGCGCTAAACTCACAGCACATGCAGTAAACGAGTTAACTGCATTCACTGTGAACTTAGCCATTCTGAGGCATGGAAAACACTGGATCACGAGTTGATCGCCTGAACGAAGTGCGCTCTTCGCTTTGAAAAGCTCAGTGAAAACAGACTCGAAGAAGGGATTAAGCCATATTGCACTTTCGGTTTAGTTTGTTTAAAAATACTGTGCAAAAACATAATGGCCCAAACACACAAAATTAAAGACCTTTTATGTTAGAATAAGAAGTTTAAATATATTTTAAAAACTACACTTTTTGCCCGGAAGACCTATGGTTTTATATCGTCATATGACCGTTACATCCCTAATTGCCATTCATCATTAGAGTATAATTGAGAGCTATCAATTTTAACATTTATTAGACTTAAAAAATAACAACTTCTAATTAAAGTGAGCTTAAAACAGTCTTCACATAAACCCATTATTTACCTGTGCCCTTCAGCAAGTAGGAAATATACAGAAATTGAATAAAGTTATCAAACACTAAACACTAAATATGAATTCTTAAAGCTACAAAAGTTATTGATTTCCTCTTTTTTCTTTTGTTCTTTGATTAACAGACATCACAGCAGCTGGGTTATTAGCTTATTTGGCTGCTATTACTTTAAGAGCTGCCGCTGCTGAATGTGACGCGGATCTGATACGCATATTATAGTTTCATTCGCACTTTAAAATGAAATGATACAGACTGCAGTGCGCAAAATTGAAGAGAACACGCTACGAACACAGTTTAAATCTTTTACTAACAAATGGCCTGACAACATGACCGCAGATAACTGTTGTTCTACTGAAGCTCCTTTGATTAGCGGTTGTCACAGGCGAAGTAGAGCATGTCTAAAAAGTGTCCAGTTTGATGTGATCGTAAAGATGTTCTGCGACTAAATAAACACACTTCTTGTCAGGAAAAAAGAGACAGAAGCCACAGTTGTGAGTGGGTTGGCCAACCCTAGCCCTGCCTGGAAAAAATGCATCGCCTGCGTTAACATGTAGTTGTGAATAAATCTGGAGCCACTTGCGAACATGTAAAATAATTTGAATTTGTAGTGAGCAAATTGTGTTATTGTCCCTCACAGGTTCAGAGCCTGAGGACAGAGAGATCCTGTCTCAGGTGGGGCTGAACGGCGTCCCGTGTGACTCACCTGTGGCTGATCTCATTGCAGCAAAATACATGTGTCAGAGACCCGGCGGAAACGGAGCAGTTCGTGAGTTTGCCGAGTACATGCTGATGCTGAAGAAAAAGAGCTTGCTTGATGTACGCCTGGATCGCATTGACAGGGCCAATTTCTAGATTCCAGTTTCTTTTGTGATGGCATGACATTAAATCTAACTGAAGTTAATAAAACACCTCTGTCCGTGAGCAAATGTTGATTCTTTATCTCTTTATTGATCTTTTTAAATTTGCAAGTTCCCCTAAACGCTGTATTTATTTACTTAGTACTGTTAATTCTGTATTAATGTTTAATCTTATGCTTTGTATTCACAAGTTATTGATCAGGAAACATCCTCATTTCTTATCAAGGACAGTGCAGCAGTAGTTTTTCGCTTGCCTTTACTATGAAACAAATCCTGATGAACTTTTGCAGATGAATCAACACAATTAAAATTATTTAATAATGTGTAAGGTGTTTTTTTTTTTTTTTTGTTTATTTATATGTATGTACATGTCATGTGGGGTCAGGAAAAAAAATTCTTACAAATCTCAGGTCAAGGATTTTCTGAAGTTTCTATATAGAGATCCTGTAATGGTTAAACATTAAGTGTTACAATGTAATGAAATATGCCAGAAAAGGTTAAATTACATCTGTTCACAAATGTGGCAACGAATGTCATGCTGAGTGTCATATGAGGTCCTCAGTATGGCAGGGTTAATTTCACTTTTAATGTCTCCTAATTGCAATTTTATTAGTTAGAGGTAATTATTACAATTAAAAACACAATTATGATAAGTTAAGGCCCATTCACACCAAAAATTACAACTATAATGATAATCATAATATTATGTTTATTCTAAGAGCATGCATTAGTTATTTTCTGCGAATGTAACTGCAGCGCTAACCTTCCTGTTGGTTGGTTAATATTTTTTTAACAATAATATGTGTCAAAATGAGAAAAAGTCACACAATTTCAAGAAGAAATAAATATTTTAAAAAATTTCCACAAATGGAAACACAGTTGAACAAATTGAAAATGTGAGGATATTAATTGAACAGATTCATCTAAGAACTGTTTTCTAAGACGAATATATACGTAGTCATTACTTGGATTTGCTTATATTTTATATGCATTTTTGAGGTGTTTTGTTTCTATGTGTAGGGCATATTTAATGATTTATGAGTATTTATATATATATTTTATATATATATATATATATATATTTTTTTTTTTTTATGTGTGTGCACCTGGGTGTACTGATGTTTTAACTTCTGTTTACTTTAGTTCAAATTTTGATTGTTAATATTTTTTTGTGGCGAAAGAAATGCAGAAATGAAGAAGAAAGCCAAAATATTTAATGTCATGCACTAACAAATAAATATCAATATATATATCAATATATAGTGAATGTAAGTTAAAGTGTTGCTTATGTAACCAGTTAAAACTTAAAGTGGAGATGAGTTCTTAAAATGTATGGAAGGAGTCTTAAAAAGGTCTTAAAAAGTCTTAAATTTAACTCCATGATTCCTGTATATACCCTGGAGTAACAGCTCACTACCAGTTACAGAAGACACTGTAACAGTCTGTCACATGCAATTCTAGTTGCATTTTTCATCAATTAATTTCATAAATTATCCTTTGTCTATGTTCTGGAAATTTTTATTTTGCCCCAAGGCCAAACTTACTTGCTGACCCCTGCATTAAATCATCCATTTTAGTTCTACTGTACACCTGACATCATTTAGAATAATTAATAAATAATTTATTCTATTTCTGACCTCCTGAATAGTCATAAAATAATAATAATAATAGTAATAAATAAATAAAAAAAAAAAAAAAAAAAAAAAAAACTCTTAGCATACATAATGGTAAAAACAAATAAAATAAAATAAAATAAAAAGAATAATCCATTATACTCTGCTTGATATTATAAGTGTACTTTTGACCAGTTAATTACTAAAGTAAATTAGTGCCATCAATCGATTTTAAAAAGTGAAGTAATTAATCGCACATTGTTTTTTTTCTGAAATGAATCGCGATGAAAAGTTGAAAATGAAAGTTTCAAAAAGCTCACCATACAATAATATCTTGATAAGAGGTCCACGATCAGGGTTGCCAGGTTTTCACAACAAAACCCACCCAATTGCTACTCAAAACTAGCCCAAAGATAGCCCAGTCATGTTTTGTGGGGGATCCCCCATTAAAAATAGCCTCTTGGGGAATCAAATACATGTATTTTTTGGCGTGGTTCCCCTGGTAAAATTACCATTTCAGGGGCTAAATATTATGTTATTGGGATCGCTTCAACCAAGGATGTCAAAAGCAACCCGCAGCAAAAGTGTTAACGTAGCCTGATTCCACGGGAAAATCACGGACATGGCAACACTGTCCACGATACGATATTACTGTGATATTAAAAAAAAAAAAAAAAAAAAAAAAGACAAATAAAGACTTGGAAAAAATGAAAATGTTGTACATTTTAAAGTTAAATTATTTTATCTAATGCACTCTGAGTTCAATATTAAGAGCTTCAACCCATGTTCTTAACTAAGAAAAAAGTCAGTGAATTAACTTGTACCAGAACTTTAAAGGGAAAGCCAAACAAATTAAAATGTAACAATAATAATAACAATTTTATATTATTGTTAATCTTATGATGGTAATAGCATATATTGTAAAACAACTGCCCTGAAAAATAAATGAAAATGAATATTTCATAGGTATTTTATTTTTTGCTTTACACTACAGTACCGAGATTACAATATTTCTTTCCTAATTTCTACACTTGAAAGAGATGTTTTGAAGTTCGACTGCAGTAACGTTGCCCATTTAAATGCTAGCGATCTGCACCTTCAAGCTTTTATTTTGAGGGGAACACAGTAGAGCTTTAATTTTCACTGGAAACTCCAGCTTCAGTAAAAACAGGCTTAAAAAAACGCATCTCACAACAAATCTAGTGAAATCATCTGCCGTAAAACTAAAGCCTAACCGGTGGCCGTTGCGTTACCAAACGTGCGCTAAACTCACAGCACATGCAGTAAACGAGTTCACTGCATTCACTGTGAACTTAGCCATTCTGAGGCATGGAAAACACTGGATCACGAGTTGATCGCCTGAACGAAGTGCGCTCTTCGCTTTGAAAAGCGCAGTGAAAACAGACTCGAAGAAGGGATTAAGCCATATTGCACTTTCGGTTTAGTTTGCTTAAAAATACTGTGCAAAAACATAATGGCCCAAACACACAAAATTAAAGACCTTTTATGTTAGAATAAGAAGTTTAAATATATTTTAAAAACTACACTTTTTGCCCGGAAGACCTATGGTTTTATATCGTCATATGACCGTTACATCCCTAATTAAAGTGAGCTTAAAACAGTCTTCACATAAACCCATTATTTACCTGTGCCCTTCAGCAAGTAGGAAATATACAGAAATTGAATAAAGTTATCAAACACTAAACACTAAATATGAATTCTTAAAGCTACAAAAGTTATTGATTTCCTCTTTTTTCTTTTGTTCTTTGATTAACAGACATCACAGCAGCTGGGTCATTAGCTTATTTGGCTGCTATTACTTTAAGAGCTACCGCGGCTGAATGTGAGGCGGATCTGATACGCATATTATAGTTTCATTCGCACTTTAAAATGAAATGATACAGACTGCAGTGCACAAAATTGAAGAGAACACGCTACGAACACAGTTTAAATCTTCTACTAACAAATGGCCTGACTACTGAAGCTCGTGTCGCAGGCGAAGTAGAGCATGTCTAAAAAGTGTCCAGTTTGATGTGATCCTAAAGACGTTCTGCGACTAAATAAGCGCACTTCTTGTCAGGAAAAAAGGGACAGAAGCAGCAGTTGTGAGTGGGTTGGCCAACCGTAGCCCCGCCTGGAAAAATGCATAGCCTGCGTTAACATGCTGTAATTGTGAATAAACCTGGAGCCACTTGCGAACATGTAAAATAATTTCAATTTGTAGTGAGCAAATTGTGTTATTGCCACTCACAGGTTCAGAGCCTGAGGACAGAGAGATCCTGTCTCAGGTGGGGCTGAACGGCGTCCCGTGTGACTCACCTGTGGCTGATCTCATTGCAGCAAAATACATGTGTCAGAGACCCGGCGGAAACGGAGCAGTTCGTGAGTTTGCCGAGTACATGCTGATGCTGAAGAAAAAGAGCTTGCTTGATGTACGCCTGGATCACATTGACGGGGCCAATTTCTAGATTCCAGTTTCTTTTGTGATGGCATGACATTGAATCTAACTGAAGTTAATAAAAAACCTGTGTGTGTCCGTGAGCAAACGTCCTGATTCTTTATCTCTGATTCTTTATCTCTTTATTGATCTTTTTAAATTTGCAAGTTCCCCTAAACGCTGTATTTATTTACTTAGTACCGTTAATTCTGTATTAATGTTTAATCTTATGCTTTGTATTCACAAGTTATTGATCAGGAAACATCCTCATTTCTTATCAAGGACAGTGCAACAGTAGTTTTTCGCTTGCCTTTAGTATGAAACAAATCCTGATTAACTTTTGCAGATGAATCAACACAATTAAAATTATTTAATAATGTGTAAGGTGTGTTTCTGTTTATGTATATGTATGTACATGTCATGTGGGGTCAGGAAAAAAAATTCTTACAAATCTCAGGTCAATGATTTTCTGCAGTTTCTATATAGAGATCCTATGATGGTTAAACATTAAGTGTTACAATGTAATGAAATATGCAAGAAAAGGTTAAATTACATCTGTTCACAAATGTGGCAAAGAATGTCATGCTGAGTGTCATATGAGGTCCTCAGTATGGCAGGGTTAATTTCACTTTTGATGTCTCCTAATTGCAATTTTACTAGTTAGAATTCAGTTAGAGGTAATTCTTACATTTAAAAACACAATTTTGATAAGTTAAGGCCCATTCACACCAAAAATTATAATGATAATCATAATATTATATTTATTCTAAGAGCATGCATTAGTTATTTCCTGCGAATGTAACTGCAGCGCTAACCCTCCTGTTGGTTGGTTGTTAAATTGTTTTTGACAATTTTTGTACAGCCATTCCATAATATGTGTCAAAATGAGAAAAAGTCACACAATTTCAAGAAGAAATAAATAGTTTAAACAATTTCCACAAATGGAAACACAGTTGAACAAATTGAAAATGTGAGGATATTAATCGAACAAATTCATCTACAAAGATGAATATACAGTAGTCAACATTTGAAGTGGATCAAAACCTTTCATCAAAGTTGTCCTAAAACCAAAACAATACCTTTTCTTGTCTTAGGACAACTTTTATTATCTTTTTTTGATCCACTTCAAATGTTGACTACTATATACGTAGTCATTACTTGGATTTGCTTATACTTTATGTGTAGGGTATTACTTAATGATTTGAGTATTTATAACATTTTCTTTTTTTACGTGTGTGCACCTGGGTCTACTGATGTTTTAACTTCTGTTTACTTTAGCTCAAATTTTGATTTTGTTAATATTTTTTGTGGAGAAAGAAATGCAGAAATGAAGAAGAAAGCCAAAACATTAAATGTTATGCAATAACAAATAGATGAATAAATAAAAAAGATAAAAATTAAATGCAGCTTATTCAACTACATTATATGTTGTTTTTCATTTCACTAAAAATGTGCGTCACTTTGGCGGCAGTGGGGATTTCCGATCCAGTACTGAGAACAGTGTTGCCGAGTCCGTGGTTTTTTCCACGGAGTTGGGCTACTTTAACACTGTTGCCGCGGTTCTTTTTCATGTCCGCGGGTTAAAGAAACCCCAAAAACATGATATTTATTCCCTGGAAAGCGAATTTTACCAAGGGAAACCCGCTAAAAATTGTGTATTTTACCCCGCAGAATGCAATTTTTAACAGGGAACCCCCTCTAAATGCGACTGGCTAGTTTTGTTGTAAAAAACCTGGCAACCCTGACTGAGAACAACTGGAAGACATCTTACGCTTCAGAAGTTTTATTAGTCGATTTACACGGTAAGTAAGCTATATGTGTTCTTTGTAATGCCATTTATTACTGTAGCCTACATGGTCTTTTCAAAGAAAAGAGCATCGAGGAAATATAATATGTGGAAACGTGTTAAATTTGAAGTGTTTACATCTTGGTTTGTTGATGCGTCGTCTTCACGAGTTCACGTAGAGTTTTTATGAGCCAATATTTCCAATTCTAGATTTAAATTCAAAGTCACAAGGTCGTTTTTAATGACCTGACGTTTTTCATCTAAAACGAGCAAATGTATTCATTGTGGAGCGCAAAGCACTCTCATAATGTAATGTATGTTTCAGAAAAATAATTTATGATGTTCCAGAAAATTCCCTTATATGGAGAAAGGCATGCAGGTGTGTAGCTACATGAAAGCAGAACGGTTTTGACTGATGAAACTAGAAGACATTCCTCTATGATAATATGGTAATTGCTCTATGACTCACTCATGCAGTAATTTGCTGTCACCTACTGGCGATTTTAGGTTTATATTTGAAATATATTTCCCCCCCCCAAAAATCATTTCAGATATCACTTTAGAACGTTTTGTTTTTAAAACATCAAAACATTTTTTATACATTTGTAACTGCAGGTTAATTGCATTCAACTTCTGCATTAAACAATCTGAATGCATCTAAATGCCACTTCAGATTCTGTGCCACTTTGGCATTGCAAACACAAAATTTGTTGATACTGATTTCATTTGATTAGTAACAGCCAGAAAAAACATGAAGGTAAAAATATAAAGATAAAAATGCCTATAAAAGGAAAAAATCCATTTAAACATATTGGAAAAGTACATTTCTGTACTCCTGCAAACTAACCGCCGCACAGATAATGAAGAATATCAGAAGCTTTGGGAATCATCTGTCCACGGCAGTTAAAAAGCTGCCAAATTACCAGCACAATAACACGCTCAGCAAAATATTGTCTAAATATCATTATCAACAAAGTTCCAGAAAATATTAAGTGAATCTTGGAAAAACTCATGTCTAATGACAATTTCTTTTCTTTTCTTTTCTTTTGAAATGTATAGGAGTTCCAAGGGGATGACATTTTGACACGCCTATTAAAAATGTTATGTGGCACCCTTAAAGTATTTTAACCTTTAAAATGTGACCTTTTATAAAATTCAAACGCATGCTTGTTTTATGAATGCACTAAATGTGTTATAGTCTCAACTGGATTTGACATCATAAAGTCATGTTACTTTTAGCCTCATCTTTCACTCATTTAAACAGTGCCTTTTGTGATAGACATCAGATAAGGAACACTAAAACACTTTTCAAGTTCAAGTATAAAATTCCCTTTTAGATTTATGGTCTTGATTTATGGCCCTCCTTTCTTGTGGCTTCTTCATTTTTTAAGGCCCTAAAATGCTTCAGTTCCAGAGATACTGGAATCTCAATATGGCTCCAGGAGTTGGTAAATTGTACACATTTTCAGTGGTCATAAGCCAAATGTGGGTCACTTTTGTGCATACAGATGATACTTCTTTTCTTTTAAAGAAGAATATCTAAAGAACAAATAATGTTAAACATAGAGATGTGCCTTGTTTTCCTCTATCAAACCAACTGCATAGAACATACCTGTTTGAGTGCCATATAACATTTTTCTAAAGTTTGCATGCCTGTTACTCAAGGAGTATTTAAGATCTCTCAACATCATTTTACAGTCTCGTTCATAATAAACATTTCTTTTGTGATTTTCATTTTTAAGGCCCTATCCACCTTTTTCTTCCTGTAAGAGTGGGCCATTTTTACATTTTATGGGCCCAGCTATTTTAAGCTGTACGAAAAAGCTAATTTTGCTGTATGATAATGCCCGTTAGTGTGTCTTACTATGTTATTTTAATTTCTTATCTTAATTATGAGCACACTGGTTTGTAGTGCAAACTGTTTTACCATTTACCGCATGTTGTTATTCTTCTTGTTATTTCCCTATAGCGGCTAATGAATCAGAAGTCTCACCCATTGGCTTATTTCCATGTTAAAGAAAAATTTGGATATGGTTCAATCCCAGACATTTAAAAACAAGGCTGACAAGTGTTTTACAGAAATGAATAAAACTAGAAAAACAGAAATAAAAGTACCAAAATTAAAGAGCACACAACAATAGTAAAACAATAATCAAACCAATGGCCAGGGAGCATTAAAAGCTGGGAGAATAAATGTCTTTAGAGTAGACTTAAAGGCAGAAATAAAGGGAGCTAATATGATATGGAGATGTTGACTGTTCCAAAGTTTCAGACCTATAATCACAAAAGCACGAACACCTTTTTTTAAGTCTGGATCTAGACACAATTAGTAAACAGGTCTAGAAGGAGTGTACAGAAGAAAAAGAAGACTAGTCAGGTACTGAGGGGCTGAATTGCTGAGAGCTTAATAATAATAGAGTAGAATTCTAAAATCGATTCCGTATTTGACAGGATGCCAGTGCAGTGTTGTCAGATGGAGCGGCATTTACTACACAGAGCCGTAGTTCACTCACATGCCACACAATATTGCGTTCATTATCGGAGGCGATACATATCTGATGATGAACGCAATATTGCGTAGCTAATTTTTTGCACAGCCCTAGCTTCAACCCTGATCAAACACACCTGAACAAGTTTATCACTGTCTTCAAGATTACTAGAAAGCTACAGGCAGGTGTGTTTGATTAGGGTTGGAGCTGAACTCTGCAGGACAGTGGCCCTCCAGGACCGAAGTTGCCCATCCCTGTTTTAGGTGAACGACAATTTCCTTACATGAAACTAGATGAAAGAACATAATGGAACATCATAAAGAGATGTGTAGCCAAGTATGGTGTCCTGGAATTTGTGCTCTGCATTTATCCCATCCAAGTGCATGCACCTACATAGTTAAAGTTGTTATCTTATCTATGTATGACTGGCTAAAAATCTTAGACACTTTGATCTTCGGAGATACAGACAATACAAACACAGTGTATTAAAGTACAGGCATCTCACTAAAAAAAAATGAGAGAAAGCTTCATTCTCACCTATACATTTGTTCCTTTTCCCCCACTTCCTTCCCTTCGTTCATTCTTCCCTTCACTCAGCTCACTCAGAATGGTCAATAGGATAATAGAATGTTCTATATGAAGACGAGTGATATTCACAGTCATGCAGTAAAGATCCTAAGAGCTTAGAAATATTTTGCTTGCTGTGGAGAGTGTGCCCTTTCCTTACCTTCACTCAGCTCACTCAGAATGGTCAATAGCATAATAAAATGTTCTACATGCAAGTTATATTCACAGTCATGTTTGGTATTATTTGAAATGTCTCAGTGTGACTAGTACAATGGTCTCATTTTTACAAAAAGTAAACTTAAAGGTAATAAAGCTCCTAAAGGTTTTGATATGGGGGGATGTCCAAGTCTAGGCCTTGATCAATGCAAATTCCAATTGTTAGTTCCTGTCTCCATTTGGAGGATGTTTGTCTTGGTCTGAGTACTTAAGTAAAAGTTGCAAGGGAATCAGGGCACTTCTGTAGCCAGATGAGCCCGTAGTGTGTCCTATATATCTGGCATACTACATTTGACCTGAATGATAATAAATTGTCACACTTGAATTGATTCTGTTTGCTCCAAAAATGATTGACTTTAGTAGATCACATCGTGTCCTTGTTACCGCATATCTGCGTCAGGTTAGTAACAGACTAAATTCCTGTTGCGATGAAGCATGGGGCACGCCAACTGAGATTTTAGAGATCGACATTAGTTCAAGTGTACTTAGACTGTTAAAGCCAAAAGGGAATTTCTGTTTAGGTCAATTGGATGTTGTTCGACCAACCTAAATTTAGTTGGGCTTTACCCCTGTTTATTGCAGTGTTAGCTAAGTGTACATGGGAAACCATGGCATGACTATACCAAAATCATTATTAGAGAAAGTAATGTTGGTTGGCTCGAAGAAGCATCTTGCTGCCTCATTTGGAGTAATATGATCAGCCACGCCAGCCAAAATGCATCCAAGAGGCTTGGAATTGAGGATACCTTCCACTTTAACTAGGATGGAGTCAAGTACGTCCTCTGACAAGGATTGAGTTTCCACTGAGACTTGAAGTGCATTCTTGATGGAATGAATCTCCTGTTCCTGCTCAACTTGAGCTAAATCTGGTAACTTGCCAGCTGTTTTTGAAGCTGTGGTTCCAATTCCTCAGCTGTTTAGAGTTCCCTGTCATCCCCTCTGAAATTTGTGCCTTAATCTGTCTCACCTGACAGTCAGTGAAAGGCATCCGTGTATATTGAATTCAGAAAATCCAGGTGAACTGCATTAAAAAAATCACTCTCCGGTCTGCCAATCATAACAATGAATAACCCAAAACAATCAAGGTATGCTAAGAAAGGTAGAGAGATGATACAGAGACAAGCTGATGGCAAATCAGCCATTTGAGGGGCTTTAGGTTGTGCTCTCCACCTTTGACATTCTGGGCAGTGAGTCTGGTATTTTGAATGACCTGTCGACTTTTCAAAATCCAATATTGTCTCCTGATCTCTGCCAATACCCTCTTATAGTCAGTATGTGGCAGACATTTATTAAAGTTTTTGATTAGAAGCATAGTAGCAGGCTGACAAGTGAAGTACAATTGAATGGATCTTGAAATCACTACACTGCTGTATATGCCGTACCCTTCCACTTATTCTGATGAGATCTGTTGTTTGATCCACCTGTGAATGAAACAACTATAATGAGCTGCATGGTAATTAACATGCTGTGTTTGAGCTACTTGTTGTGCTCAGTACTGATAACTTTGTGCACCAAGATGACTATGCCTTGCAGAGAATGGATCAGGATAACTGGGAGTGAAAGTTGGCATCGGTTGCACTGCAGTTGAGTGATTCGTAGCCTGTTGTTGCTGGGTAAATGAGGGGCATCTTTAAGTCCTAAGGACCTTTTAAGTGGAGGATGTGACTTATCTTCATATTGCATTTTTGGAAGTAATCATACTTGTGGCACAGCATCAGACATAAGGCATGATGGAAGTGTTTGTGGAGCAAACTGAGCTCTTACTGTAGACTGGGCCATATTCTGCATAACTGGAACCTGTAAGATCAGAGCTAATTCAGTCCTCTTCGGTTCAGAGCTTTTATCCTTTGACTGGACTTATTCTGCTTTATGTACTGGAATATACATACCAGTTGGAGATTCTCTGCCATCTCCAGCTAGGTTTACTGCAGAAGTCACTAGCCTGGTATCTAGTGAGCATGATGGGAGACTATAGTTGACCATGAAAGATTATTGTCCATAACATAGCTATAGTAGTCATTATCTGGCTTGACAGACTATGTTCTGAATTAGAATATGAATGCAGGTTTGATGTGAGAACCCAGAGGTTTGCTCACATCAAACCGTCATGTATAGATGATATGTAGCTTTAAAAGTAGGGTAGGTGATTTCAGAGAGGCTAGCAATAGCAAGATTGCTTTGAAAAAAAAAAAAAAAAAAATACTCCACCCTCCCTGCAAATCACTCTCCAAAGTTAAAGTGAAGTGCCCTTCATGTCACAATAAAATAATCAACATAATTTAGGATTGGATAATTAGTATTGGATAACTCATTAAGCTATATACAGTAGTGATGCGCGGATGGCGGTTATATCCACGGGCGCTGCGGATAATCCGCGGGTCGGGTGGGTCGGGTAATAAAAAAATACATTCTGATTATTTGTGGGTGGGTCGTGGGTGGATGAAATAAATCAATAATGATGCAAATATTAACTATATTTTCTAAAATATGAACCTGTTTTAAATAATTTGTGTGTGTGTGTGTCTGTTTGCCTGTTCGAAAAGTTGTGACAGAAAAAGTGACATTCCAGTTAAAGTCTGAAGGGAGTTACGCCTGTGTTAATGTTATAGAGTAGGGTAATACGCGAGAGCATGTCAAGAGAGGCGAGCCGAGTATTAAAACAATAATTATTATTGATTACTAATTTGAATCAGTACATTATAACAAAAACAATACATTCAAAATGAAAAGAATTAGATTTTTAGGATCAGAAATGTCTTAAACTGGGTGAACCCCTGTAAACTTTTGTCCAAAGATCCAGTAGGCGTTCAAACACCCAACCGATTTCATCAGAGATTCCGGAGAGTCACGTCCAGATGTCAGTTAACGTTATTCTTTTTAGCGTGGATTTGGCTTAAAAGCATTAGTGATTAAGCTTATATAAGTGTGCTGCGATGTGCAGATCAGCTGAATCAATCTGCTTTTAAAAATGAACCATCCATTCATCATATCATCATGCAAAACTAAGAATTGGAATAATTGTAAACGACCATCGGGTGCGGTTATCTAAATCAGAGAAAAATATAGGTGCAGGTGGGTGGCGGGCGGGTAATTTATTTGAAGCTGAGGATTCGGGTGACATTTGAGCTGATCCGCGCATCTCTAATATACAGAGTTCTGGCATGAAACTCTAGATCTAGGTCTAACTCAATCTGACATAATGACATCATTATCCCATGGCACAGCTGACTGGTCCTATCCCGTATCGGTAGCCAGTGAGCTCGCTGCTCAACATTCAAATATATGACTATTGCTTGCTGTAGTAGTTTGCAGCATGCTTCAGAAACCCTCCATCTTCCCCAGCTCCACCTCTATAGATCTTCTACAAGGTGATTCATGTATGCTTTATAGGGGTTGTTTCATGTATGTTATATGTGCAGCAGCAGTATTTCTTACATGCTCACAGCAGCACGTTGTGGATGTACTGGCGGTAGCAAGTCTCGGTGCTTGCTCTGCCATAGCAGCAGAAGCAGCAGTGTAGAAGATCTATTCTGCCAAGACCAAATACATTAACATATTCATTACATTGCCATGCCAATCCCTCCGAGAGTTGTCATGACAGAATTATAGTTTCAGTGTCACATGGCAAAAACTGTTTAATTATTTTTTTATGTCATAGCAAAGGCCATCCATCACAACAGAGCAGTATTTACAGTTGGGAGACACGGATGTGCAAATCAGTCTAGTAAAGCTCCAACAGCTGTTAGAGAAATGTTTTTATTGTGGATCAAACTTTCAAAGTCAACATAACAAAGTTGACATATGGCTACATTCAGTTTTATGGCCTCAACTCACTCCCATATTTACAATACATCTTTTGGTTAATAGCTAATGTAATGCATCTGTAAACAGAACTGTACTTTACATGTGTCTTAAAGCAGCATCATTCACACGCACACAATGGACGTGGCATCACTGCGCTGGCTTCCTGTCAAATATAGAATTGATTTTTAAATTCACTGTTTATAAAGCTCTCAACAATTTGGCCCCTCAGTACCTGACCAATCTGTTCCATCCGTACACTCCTTCTAGAACTTTGAACTTTGAAACTCTTTGAAACTTTCTTACTCATTGTGTCTAGATCCAGACTTTAAAAAACCAGTGCAGTGCTGATAAAATCTGAGTTACCGGCTCATTTTTGTGAATCCCAGTGAGGAGTCTAGCAGCTGCATTTGGCACTAGCTGTAGATAGAAGTGGGAAGACTGAAAGACACCATGATAAAGTGAATTACAAGAATCTAAAGAAGATGTTACAAAAGGATGAATCATAGTTTGGAAGATAAGAACAGATAAGAACAAAAACACTGTAAGACTGTGGCACAAAGGCCCACAGATATCTCCAGGACCTAATGATTGACCAAATAAAGTACAGCACTCAAATGTAATAAAACTAAAGCCCTAGATTTCCCAGAATAAGCTCCTGTAAAGATACCACTTGAGACATTTAATATAGGGCATATTCAGTACTGTAAAGATTAAAAACCGGATTTAAACATTACATTAACAGAATTTACAGCCATACACCTGCTGGTTATTCACTCCCCACACCTGCAATCCCTGCTGGTACTGTATACTTGGCTACGGCGAAGTGCATACTGAATTTGACTTGAGAGATCTTAAGCTGTAATCTTTTCTATGTAAGGCTGGACGAACCTCAGCCACTTTGATCTTCTGAGATACGGACAATACAAACACAGTGTATTAACATACAGGCATCTGTTTCCACATCTCACTGAGAAAAGATGTAGAAAAGCTTCTTTCTCACCTATACATTTGTTCCTTTTCCCCCACTTCCTTCCCTTCACTCAGCTCACTCAGAATGGTCAATAGGATAATAGAATGTTCTATATGAAGACGAGTGATATTCACAGTCATGCAGTAAAGATCCTAAGAGCTTAGAGATATTTTGCTTGCTGTGGAGAGTGTGCCCTTTCCTAGTGTCTTTTATGCAAATCACCATCTGTCCCTAAAAAACTCTCCATGTCTAGGCCTTGATCAATGCAAATTCCAGTTGTTAGTTCCTGTTTCCATCTGAAAGATGTTTGTCTTGGTCTGAGTACTTAAGTAAAAGTTGCAAGAGGATCAGGGCACTTCTGTAGCTAGATCAGACCATAGTGTAGAGTGTGTCCTATGTAACTGGCATAAGACATTTACCTGTCTGATAATAAATTGTCACACTTGAATTGTTTCTTTTTAAAATGATTGACTCTAGTAGATCACATTGTATTCTTGTTACCATATATCTGTGTCAGGTTAGAAATGGACTAAAGTCCAGTTGAGATGGAGAATGGGGCACGCCAACTAAGATTTTAGAGATCCAGCTAACACTTGACAATGGTTGTACTTGGACTTTCTGTTTAGGTCAACTGGATGTTGTTTGATCGTCATTCATTTGGGTGGGCCTTATCTCTGTTTATTTTAATATTACTTTATTTTATCAGGACCATACTGAAACTATTATCAGAGAAAGTAATGTTGGTCGGCTTATATAATAGTAGTCACGACCTTTCACTAAGGGAAAAGGTTGCTTTATTAAAGTGCATACAGATCTATGAGGACTAAATAAACTTACTTTTAGAATGAGCAAGCATGGGGCAGCCATCTAAATAGTATTAATCAATTACCTCTGTCTAGTGACCAAGACTGGCGAGTATGTGACTGTGAGATCCACGTAAAAAACAGCTGGAACGATATTCTCGAGAATCAGAATTAATGAGTACAATCAGAAAATAGGAGTTAACTAGAATAGTAAAATGCCAGAAGAACAATATATAGAAATGGACAAACAACCAATTGATATATCAACCTAAATTTGAGGTCAAAATAAAATAGAGTCAGATTAGAGTTTAAGTGAAATTAAATTACTTTGCGTACTGAAAAGACCAAATACGCAGGGAACCGTCAGCCACCATTGGATACCTTCAATGGGCCAGGTGGGTGGTCCTTACCTCTACAAAAAACTAATAGTAGAAAAAAAGAATTGAGGTTAATGACAACTGTTTGTCATTTTTATTCAGTTTTTACATTTTGCAGCTTTAGGGCGCAGCAATTGATATAGATACATCGATGCATTCTAAAGACACTGACCAGCAGTGAATTCCCACAGGAGGAGAACATGTTAGGGATTATAATCCCCTAGCAAGGCGGATCTGAGTGAATGTCAAAAAAGAATATGTAGGGAAAACAGCCACACTTCCCTGTGAGCCGTGGGCTCATTTGTTTTAAACCTGTAGTTACAATACTGCATATCTGAACTCTTGCTACCTTCAGAAGTTATCAAAATAAAAATTTTGACGGACGTGACGTGTGACCAAGTATGGTAACCCATACTCGGAATTTGTGCTCTGCATTTAACCCATCCAAGTGCACACACACAGTAGTGAGTAGTGAACAAACACACACACACACACACACTGTGAACACACACCCGGAGCAGTGGGCAGCCATACTGCTATCGCTGCGGCACCCGGGGAGCAATTGGGGGTACGGTGCCTTGCTCTCAAGGGACTCACCTCAGTCGTGGTATTGAGGGTGGAGAGAGTGCTTTAATTGTGTATGGTTACAGCCATTATTTCATAAATTGGAGGAGTGGTGTCAGACACTTGGGGAGGTTTTTACACCAGCTTTGTTTATTTATGGACCCAAGTATAGCAGAAGTAGAAAGGAAAGTCAGATTTTATTAAATAATTTATTTGGGCAAGCTAAGATGGTTATATGGTTGTCAAGAAAAAGTAAATTGAACGATGAGGGCTCAACTGATGTTTTTTCAGTTTTAAAAGGATTAATAAAATCTTGCATTAATATTAAGTATAGTTATTACAAGTTAGTCTATAATTTGCAGATGTTCATTTATAAATGGGGAGTAAATCTGTATTTGTGAAGTTGACTGATGACTGTTTGAACATTTATGCCTGAGTATGGGCAGTTTGTGGTTTTAAGTTTATATTTCTGTGAGTATTTATGTACTTATATTATCTTATGGGTGTTGTTGTAGTTGGTTTTTTTCCCTCTCTTTTTTCCTTGTTATATGATGTAATTTAGTTTTTTTGTATGTTTTTGTAATAAAGAGACCTTAAAAGTCAAAAAGAAGTCAAAAAGTCTCTCTCTCTCTCTCCCGTTAAATAACTTGTGCATTGCTTTACTTACTTGTTTTTGACATATCCGACCGAACTACAAACTTTCCAGTGATGCCAAGGTGGGATCTTAACTCGACAAGCCCGCACATCGCAGCTTGCGCACACCAGCTATACAGGCATTAATACTGAATGTTTAACATTAACCTATATTACTTGCATACATATACTTCGTAAACATTCTTAATCTCTAATGAGTCCATTCTGCTGTCTGTTGTTCTGTTGTTTGTGTTTTCTGTGTTTCTTTGCCTGAATACACACTTGTCACATGCTGTGTGGTATCGGTGTTTGGTATCGGGGCATTTTAATGAGTAGGAGTACGAGTACAGGAGCTCAGTATCGGGCCCGATACCGATATTGGTATTGGTGCATCCCTAATCACTATACATGTTTAACTTTCTTCAGAAATACTGACAAAATCAAAAATTTGAGCTTGGGAAATTTAGGAAATTTGGTTGACTTGACACAGAATGACCCACATAGTTCCCCTGTTTTTGTATACACATTTTTTGTACATTAGCTAAATAAATGTTTATAATGAATATGAGCAGTTGAATTTCAATTATTCAAATTTTTTAATTCTTTATGGTTGCAGATTTTCAGTATTTTCAGGTGGTCCTGGAAGCGGGATACGACAGGCTACAGGTCGGGTGTAAACTGTTACCCGCTTGAATTTCAGCAGTTCATTCGCATCCATCCTCGCTTGGAATAGGCTTTACCACTCGACCTATAGGCCACTGGGCTCATGGTAGATTGGGATCACTTATCATTACTACTGTCCCTAAAGTACAAGGGACTTTGGACTCTGTCAGTTGATGCCATTCGACGTGTTGGCAGGTAATTGCATAGGTAATGAATCCAAAACTGATCTATCATGTTCTGACACTATCACCATCTGTGGATCCAATACCTATAGATCCAGGAGCATAAATGGCTTGTTGCGAAGAGGCGTCTCACTGCCCCAGTGAGAAGCATGTTGGGAGTTATTGGGTTGGTATCAGCCACATCAGCTAAAGTGTATCCAAGAGGCTTGGAATTGAGATACCTTCCACTTCAGGTGTGCGATATGATGATTTTTGATCGTCTGACACTGCCTTAAATGTGACTCATAAATAAATACTTAAATGCACAGTTGTAAGGCAGTTTTATTCACCTTTTTTGTAACTTCAGGATTTAACTGACGACATTGCATACTTATAGTTTCATTTGGGTTTGAATATGATACAGCGTTTTAATATAGCCTAATACAGCGTGTGCCAGCACACTTGAAGAGCACATGCTACGAGCACAGTATAACGGCTGACAGGACAGAAAGAATCGTTTTTACTGACATATGGCCTGACAACATCTAATCTGACTGCAGTTCACTGATGTTCTGCTGAAGCTTCTCGTCACTGGTACCGTTTCTGCGCTCGTTTGACGTTGAAGTTGGAATGCGCATCTGAAAAGTCTCCCATTTCATCTGCTCGTAAAGACGTTTGTGTCTAAATAAATGCAATTCTGTAGCAGTTGGGAGTGGGGTGGTCAAACCTAGCCCCGCCCCTGTGTTAACTGCGTTAAATATTTTAATGCGTTAAACTGAAAAAATAAATTTTGACACCACTAGTTACTAGCTGATGTTACATCTGTAAATAGAACTATACTTTACATGTGTCTTAAAGCAGCGACATTCACATCCACAAAATGAATGTGGCGTCACTGGTGGTGGCACAGTATACTGTAAAAAATGATTTATCAAAAGATTATTGGAGTATGTTTTACAAGAAAATACTCTTTCTGTCTTTCTACTTCAAAATTCATGTTTAATTCATTGTGCCACTTGCCATTTCTTTGTAATTATTTGTGAAGTTTACTAGAAATTTCTGAGTGAAAACTGATTTACCGCCAAATTTTGTACTAATCATTGCAACCCCAATTAGGCACTCAACCACTGAAACTAATATTGTTATCATTCCTTTTCTGTCCTGAAAGTGTCTGGCCAGCTAAAACTATGAACTCAGCTGTACATATACAGTGCATCACAGCGCTTCACTTTTTCCACATTTTGTTATGTTACAGCTCTAATTCGAAATGGATTAAATTCATTATTTTACAAACAATACCACATAATGACAACATGGAAGAAGTTTGTTTGAAATCTTTGAAAATTTATTACAAATAAAAAAACTGAAAAAAAAAAAATCACATGTACCTAAGTATTCAAAGCCTTTGCCATGCCTTTTGAAATTGAGTTCAGGTGCATCCTGTTTCCACCTGATCATCCTTGAGATGTTTCTACAACTTGATTGGAGTAAACCTGTGGTGAATTCAGTTGATTGGACATAATTTGGAAAGGCACACACCTATATGAGGTCCCACAGTTAACAGTGCATATCAGAGCACAAACCAAGCCATGAAGTCCAAAGAATTGTCTTTAGACCTCAGATACAGGATTGTATTAAGGCACAGATCTGGCGACGGGTACAGAAAAAATTCTGCAGTATTGAAGGTCCCAATGAGCACCTCGTCTGTAAATGGAAGAAGTTTGGAATCACCAGGACTCTTCCTAGAGCGTGCCGCTTGGCTAAACTGAGCGATCAGGGGAGAAGGGCCTTATTTAGGGAGGTGACCAAGAACCTGATGGTCACTCTGAAAGAGCTCCAGCGTTTCTCTGTGGAGAGAGGAGAACCTTCCAGAAGAACAAGCATCTTTGCAGCACTCCACCAATCAGGGCTGTATGGTAGAGTGGCCAGATGGAAGCCACTCCTCAGTAAAAGACACATAACAGCCCGCCTGGAGTTTGCCAAAAGACACCTGAAGGACTCTCAGACCATGAGAAACAAAATTCTCTAGTCTGATGAAACAAAGATTGAACTCCTTGATCTGAATGGCAAGCGTCATGCCTGGAGGAAACCAGGCACCGCTCATCACCTGGCCAATACCATCCCTACAGTGAAGCATGGGGGTGGCAGAAACTGGGAGACTTTTTCAGCAGCAGGAACTGGGAGACTAGTCAGGGTTGAGGGAAAGATGAGTGCAGTAATGTACAGAAACATCCTTAAAGAAAACTTGCTCCAGAGCACTCTGAACCTCAGACTGGGACGATGGTTCATCTTCTAACAGGGCAATGACCCTAAGCACACAGGCAAGATAACAAAGGAGTGGCTACAGGACAACTCTGTGAATACCCTTGAGTGACCCAGCCAAAGCCCAGACTTAAAACCAATTGAACCTCTCTGGAGAGATCTAAAAAAATGGTTATTGTCTCAGCTTTATTCAAGTTGTTATATAGTTAGACTAACTATAGGGGACTAGATAAAACACGATTGAAGTATTAGCATACTTCATAGTGCTAGCCATAACCTCTGATTTTGTTTGAGCTTTAACTAAGTTGTTACACTATTTAAAACATGACAAGCATGCGGCGGTCTATTAAATAGTTAGCCATAACCTCAGATTAATGATTAGACTGGAGGGTTTGTGATCGTGGGGCCCATGTAAATCGGCCGACATGAGGCACCCTGAGCGACATAGATTCCTAATGAAAGGGTAAATAAAAAGTAAAGAGTTAAATACAATAAGCAAATGTTAAAATAATAACAATTACAAATAGAAAAACAACCAATTCGTATGACAACCTAAATTCAAGGTCATAATAAAATGGAGTCAGATTAGATGATAAAATTATCAGATTAAATTTAACTTCAATTAAATAACTTTGCGCACTGGAAAGACCCAACACGCAAGAAACCTTCATCCACCATTGGATACCTCCATTGGGCCAATTGTGTGGACCTTACACTTCTCAATAATAATTTTGCATACTTTTAATCCATGCAATTGAGTCAAATGAACCTAATAAGATATGGGTGGAACTACTTAATTGAAAATACTGGAATTTACTCAATATACCGTAATTGAGTTGATGTAACTAAAAAACACTAAATTGAACTATTTAGGGGCCAAGCACCAGAGGTGCGGTGGCACCTATTGTATCCGTTGGCGTTATTATTATTCCGCTTCTTCTTCTTCTTCTTCTTCCTCTTCCGCCGCAAGTCTATGGTAGCCCATAGAACCGCTTGTGGGAAAGTTGTATAATTTTGCACACTGATAGAGGACAGTCCCAACATTAACCATAGCAAGTTTGGAGTCTCTAACTCAAACTCTCTAGCGCCACCACTTGTCCAAACTTTCAAAAGATTTATGCTAATAACATTTGAACCGTAAGGCACACAACAAAAATTATTTTTTCCTCTGATTCCTTGGCTTATGCCGAGTTGAATGGACACCAAAATTCAAAAATCGTAAGGTTTAGTTTTTTCGCTATTCTCAATTGTTCGTAAAACCTACTTTTTCGAACTCGTCCTAGGCCGTTGCACCGATTGTCACAAAAATTGATCCAGATCATCTTCAGACCATGCTGGCAAAAAGTTATGGAATTCAAGTCGATTCGTCCAGCCGTTCACGAATAACACGCGAAAGAATTCTACGAAAAGCTAGCAAAAATCAATGTGAGGCTATATCTCCGTAATAGTTTGTCATATTGACACCAAACTTGGTGTGTGTTATAACAAGCATGACCTGAGCCTACCTGCAGTGTTTCGGTGCAGTGCCCCCTAGTGGTCAGGAGATACGAAAAATGGCTATTTTTCTTTATAACGTCTGAATGATTTGTCCAAAAATCACAAAACTGGTCTCTTTAGATTCGGTGTGTCATACCGAGTCGAACCATATCCAATTTTCCCATGTCAGCCATTTTGGGTGTCGGCCATTTTGAATTTAGCTTTAAAATGCTGTATCTTAAGAACGGATTAGCGTATCGTTTCGACATTAATTACAAAAATGTTCGGCACCATGCCCTGAATGTACATAAAAATTTTGGGGCCAGCGCCACCTTGTGGTCAAAAGTTATAACGAAATTTCGAAAAATGCTAATAACTTTTGCGTACATTAGCCTATTGTCATGAACCTGATGTCAAAAGATTCCTTGGGTCAAGCCGAGAACGTTGATACCCATAATGCCAATATTGGCTGAACTTCCTGTCCGCCATTTTGATTAATGTACAAAACCTATTTTTTCGAACTCCTCCTAGACCGTTAGTCCGATCTTCACCAAATTTGACTCAGATCATCTTCAGACCATGCTGACAAAAAGTTATGGATTTTGTGTCGATACACGAAACCGTTTTCGTTTAGCGCATCAACGAATTTACTGGAAAGATGCCAAATTGCATCCGAGTCTGTATCTCTGCAAAGCTTTGACATAATGACGGCAAACTTTGTGTGTGTCATTGTCATTTCACACAGAACACGTCACATCAATTTGAAAACAGCACCACCTGTTGGTCAAAAGTGATAAGCCATTAAATTTTATTACGATTGGTTGTATTTATGATTTTTCAGCCATTTCAACTGATATTATCCTAAAATGACTTAAGTTACTCACTGTTGTAGTCGGTCTGCTGCTACTTGCCGTGCTTAACTCCTCATTCTGCCTCTTTTGTGCTTGGCCCCGCAATTGCTGCTTGCAGCTATATTTTCTTTTTCTTTTGTTTTGTTTAAAAGACATGTCAACAGGACCTAATGATTGACCAAATTAAATGCAGCACTCAGATGTAATGACACTAAAGCCTTAGATTTCCTAGAATCAGGTTTGGTAAAGATATCACTGGAGATGCTTAAAAGGGCATATTTAGTACTGTAAAGATTTAAAATCTGATAGAAACTGATAGAAACAGAATTTACAGCCAAATGAATTTAGTTATATCATAACTTAATTATATCAGTACAACTTTCTCAAGGATCTTTGAGATAAAAGGTAAGTTAGAAATAGGACAAAAGTTAGAAAGGAAGGTACCATACTTCAGAATAGCTTTTTTTTCCATAGCTGTAAAGACTCTAAATTCTACGACTCAACCAAGCAATGACACAGACTAGGCACTTAAGTACCTTTTATTTTCCCTTTTACACACTCTCCTTTTTGCAGACAGCAATGCAATCTTGCTAACCTGCGTTTTATCTGCACCTCTTATACTACACCTCTTTTTTTCTGTGGGTCTCTGGAATTGTCAGTCAGCTGTCAACAAAGCAGACTTTATTCCAGCAATTGCCTCTCAGTCTACATTTAGTATCCTGGGCTTGACTGAGACCTGAATTTGTCCAGAAGACTCAGCAACCCCTGCTGCTCTCTCGAACAACTTCTCTTTCTCTCACACTCAAATGACTGGACAACTGGAAATACTCAACCCACTCTCCCCTATGCAATGATAACTCCTTTGAATCTCATGCTATTACAGTAACAGCTGCTATAAATCTCTATGTTGTAGTAATTTATCACCCTCCTGGTCAACTGGGCACCTTTATAGAAGAGCCGGATGGGCTGCTGTTCTCATTCCCCGAGAACGGCAGTCCATTTGTAGTCTTTGGTGACTTCAATATCCGTCTAGAGAAACCTAATGCTGCAGATTTTTACTCACTCCTAGATTCATTAGATCTCAAATGGCTTACCAACACGAGAACTCACAAATTAGGCAACCAGCTTAACCTAATTTACACACGCAGTTGTATTACAGACAACATTTTGGTAAAACCCTACACATCTTTGACAATTTCTTTATAACATTAACCTACATCTTACTACCTGTGTGCCACCAACCCCTCTACTGGTTACTTTTAACCAAAACATACGGCCCCTCACCCACCCATTTCTCATCTCTGAATGTGAATGCAGCAACTGACACTTTATGCTCCACTTTACTTTTTGTCTAGACAGTATATGTCCTTTCTTCTCTAGGCCAGCACGTGCTACTTCTTCTAATCCCTGGCTATCTGATGTTCTTTGTGAACTGTGTAGCTGCATGGATCTCAGGCTGCCTGGCGGACATCTCGGCATGGATGAAAGAACATCACCTACAGCTCAACCTGAAAAAGACTGAGCTTCTCATCTTCCCTGCTACTCTGACTCTACAGCATGATTTCACCATCTATCTAGGTTCATCAACAGTTACCCCTTCAAATTCAGTCAGAAATCTTGGTGTAATCTTTGATCACCAGCTCACTTTTGAAGACCACATTGCAAAAACTGCTCGATCTTTGCATTGCACAACACCAGAAAGATCAGGCCCTTCCTAACATAGCATGCAGCACAACTTTTTATCCAGACCCTTGTCATTTCTAGGCTGGACTACTGCAGTGCTCTTCTGGCTGGACTGGCCCTCTTCTGGCTTTACATCAGAAAGATCAGGCCCTTTTTAATGGAGCATGCTGCACAACGTTTGTCCAGGCCCTTGTCATTTCTAGGCTGGACTTCTTCAATGCTCTTCTCACTGGACTTCCATCATGCAAAATCAAACCTCTACAAATCAAATTCATAATGCAGCAGCATGACTGATCTGTCACGAGCCCAAAAGGGCCCACGTCACATCTCTCTTTATCTCTCTGCACTGGTTACCGGTTGCAGTTCGCATCAAGTTCAAGACATTGATGCTTGCATATAAAACATCCACAGGCTCAGCACCCTCTTACTTCCACTCACTCTTACAAATATACAGTACATCCTTTCCAGAAGCCTGAGATCTACAAGGAAGCAACACCTCGTGCTACCATCACAGAGAGGCACAAAATCACTTTTTAGAACATTTTTGTTCACCATTCCTGGCTGGTGGAATGATTTTCCCACCTCCATCCGGGATGCTGAATCCCTGACAACTTTCAAGCTACAGCTTAAAGGGGGCATCGGATGCCCATTTTCCACAAGTTGATATGATTCTTTAAGGTCTTAATGAAAAATCTATAATGTACTTTGGTTAAAAATTGTCAATGGTAGTGTAAAACAACACCCTTTTTACCTTGCCAAAATCAGCTCTGCAAAAAATCATCCTGTTCTGGTCGAGGTTGTTTAATGAGCTCTGCTCGCTCCGCCCCTCTCTTCTCTCTGTGGAGTGATGCCGCTAAACTTGCTAACTAGCACATTATGAGGAAAGGTGATCGCAAAGATTCATAAAAAATTCCCTTATACTCACTTCTGCTGTAAGTGAAGCTGGATCACGAATGATTCGCACAAACATAGACGGATATATGTAGATCGGGAGGCGCATTCCCTTCACAAACAAACATAATCCACTGCATCTTCAGTGGCTCAGATGTCGGGAGTAAATGACGACCACTATGTTCATTATTACATCCAGCAACACCTCAATCGGAGATATTCTTGTCTAACTTACATCCCTGCTCTGGCATCGAAACAATGGAGGTTGGACTGTTACAGCTGATGTAAGGCGGGTCTGAGGTAAGATGCTCATGTCAATCAACTGTCGTGGTAGCGGTTTTGGATAAAAGTGTCAGCTAAATGAATAAATGTAGATGTTCCTTTTCCACCACATCCTTTCTTTCTTCACCCTTCCTTCCCTTCATTCAGATCACTCATTCTGAATACCATAATATAAAGTTCTACATAAATACAAGTGGTATTTGCAGTCATGTTTGGTATCGTTTGAAATGTCTCACTGTGACTGGTACAATGGTCTTTAGAAGTAAACTAAAACATAATAAAGATCCTCAGAGTTTAGAGATATTTTGATTATTGTGGAAGGTGTGCCCTTTCCCAGTGTTTTTCATGCAAATCACCATCTGCGCCTAAGAAATCATATATACTTTCTTAAGATTTCTATTGCGTAATAGGTAAAAAGGTAACAAAGAAAGTATTTTTGTGACAAAGGTCAGAACTCCTGTTATGAGGTGCACTCTTGTCATAAATGTATCTATTACTTTTCCTACATAATCTGTAACACAAAGGAGTGGTAAAATATCTATTTAGGAATCTTAGACCTTTGCAACGATATATAGTTTGTCATGATTAGATTAGGATTTATTTGTAAAATGGTGAAGTAAACTTAGGCGTCCCACAGAGTGGACGGTGACAGTTAAAGGGTTAAGTGAAAGTTGTAAGAGGATCAGGGCTCTTCTGTAGCTAGATGAGCCCATAGTGTAGAGTGTGTCCTATGTAATTGGCATAATACATTTTCCCTGACTGATAATAAATTGTGACACTTGAACTGATTCTGTTTACTCTGAATTGATTGACTCTAGTAGAACACGTATAGTTGTTAACATATATCTGTGTCAGGTTAGTAACGACTAAAGTCCAGTTGAGATGGACAACGGGGCATGCCAACTGAGATTTTAGAGATCCAGCTAACACTTGCCATTAGTTTACGTGTACTTACACTGTAGGGAATTTCTGTTTAGGTCAACTGGATGTTGTTTGACCAACCTAAATTTGGGTGGGCCTTATCTTTGTTTACTGTAATGTCACTCTAGCTAAGTGTACATGGGAATTCATGTATGGCATGAATATACCAAAACTATCATTAGAGTAAATAGTTCAGTAAATACTTAATAAGATTCATTCATTTCATTAAATGGATTCATTAAGTAATAAATCCAAAACTGATCTATGATGTTCTGACAATGTCACCATCAATGGTGTCCTATGGATCCAGGAGCATAAATGGCTTGCTGCCCATAAGAAGCATGTTTGGAGTTATAGGGTCGGCCACGTCGGCCAAAGCGTATCCAAGAAGCTTGGAATTGAGGATAACTTCCACTTCAACTAGGATGGTGTGTAGTATGTCCCCTGACAATGATTGAGTTCTCACTTCGACCTGAAGTGTGTTATTGATGGAACAAATCTCCTGCTCCCATGCCCCTTCGAAATGTAGTGTATTAGGGGGACTGAACGTGAACTTGCAATTCCAATTGAATTTAGGATATCCAAGTGCACTGCACTTGTTGTAAGTAATTTAAAAATCACTCCCCAGTGTTTTTTACATCTGCCAATCTTTACATTGAATGGCCCAAAACAATCAACACATGTTAAGAAAAAAGGTAGAGAGATGATACAGAGACGAGCTGATGGCAAATCTGCCATTTGAGTAGCTTCAGGTTGTGCCCTTCATCTTTGATATCCTGGGCAGTGAAGCTGGTATTTTTTTAATGACTTGTCAACCTTTGTCAGCAATACTCTCTCATGGCTAGTATGTAGCAGAGGTTCTTCATAATGTTTGATTATAAGCATAGTAACAGGCTGTCAAAAGTGAAGTACGGTTGAATGGATCTCAAAGTCACTGATCTGTTGTAACTGCCACCCCTTCCACCTACTCTGATAAGATCTGTTGTTTCATCTAGCTGTGGTGCTATAATAAATAGCATATAATTAACATGATGTGTGTGCTGAGTACTGATAACTGTGCACCCAGATGACTATGCCTTGCCAAGTATGGATCAGGACAACTGGGATGACAGTCTGCATTGGTCCAAGGACCATGTTCTGAGTTAGAAGGTGAATGCTGGTTTGATGTGAGCAATCCACTACAGTGCTCCCATTAGAGTCATGTATAGATGATATGTAGCTTTAAAGGTAGGGTAGATGATTTTGGAGAGGCTAGCAATAGCAAACTAGTTTTGAAAACTTAAGATCCCCTCCCTGCAAATCACTCTCCAAAGCCACATCTCTTCCAAAACACATGAACGCGCACAGGCAGACCACTGGCTAACCAGCGACACAATGATAGAAGGCATTCTAAGGTCCAACTTTAGCATTGGATAATTAGTATTGGATAACTCATGGCAAAAAGTGTTCGCCAGATATAATATCGCTGTTACTATGACAATTTGTAATTATTATTTTTTATTAATCATAGCAAAGCTTAATGCCATCCACCACAATGGAACAGTATTTACAGTTGGGCGACAAGGATGTGCAAATCAGTCTAGTACAGCTCAAACATCTGTTAGACAAATCGTCGCCTTAGAATTATAAGGTTCTATCTGACATTTTTGTCCAAATTGAGTTATTCACATATTCTTAAACTAAAATGGTTCTATCTACAGATGTCTATGGAAATTGAAAACTTTGAACCTCAATTTCTCAAAAGTGCTTAGAATGCAGATAGGACCTTATAATTCTAACGCAAAATATGAATTTTATTGTAGACCAGACTTTCAAAGTCAACATTACAAAGTTGACATATGGCTTCATCCAATTTTATGGGCTCAACTCACTCCCATATTTATGATACAGAGTTTACTTACTAGATAATTTGGTTTGGTTACACCTTGCTCTGTCATCACTTGAGTTATTAATGGAATAAAAGTTAATGGCTTCTTTGTTTAGGTTGATAAATGATCATAAAAAAAATGCTGGAATGTGTTGGGGATGCAGATGTGAAAGAGAGCATTTTAGAAAGTGTGTGCCTCCGTGTCCAAGGTTTCTGACACTCTGGGAAACACATGATCTACAGTTGCAGTCAAAATTATTCAACCCCCTTGACCTGCAAGACATTTTGTTGCAGAGACCAAAATTTTGTGAAAACAATTCAACAAAGGCATCAGTGCACTATTGGAGAACGTTTATACACATTTGAGTAATTCTGAGAACGTAAGTTGATGAATAATGAAAAAATCAAATTGGTTCTAAACGTTCATGTTCAAAATTACTTAACCCCCAAAGTCAAATTTGGTGCAGAATCTTTCATTCTTTAACCTTTTATCGGTCACCCGTCCCCTGAGTGAGATGCCTAAGTTTACTTCACTATATTACAAATAAATCCTAATCATGACAAACTATATATTATTGGAAAGGTCTAAGACTCCTGAATAGATATTTTACCACTGCTTTTTGTTACAAATTTTGTAGGAACAGTAATAGATTTATGACAAGAGTGCACCTCAAAAATCTGCATCATAACAGGAATGATTTGTCACAAAAAAATCTTTATTCGCTGGCTTTTTCTCTATCACGTTTTAGAAGTCATCAGAAATTATATATCATTTGAAAGCATAAAACCTCAAAATTCATTTAAATCTGACATTACATTTCCATGCATGGCTGTGTTCCAGCTCTGCAACTGCTATTATTAGGGTTTTTAAGTAGTGGTCCCCTAAAGCCCATATCTAGACTGTGCTATCTCCCTGCTAGGGTTTCTAAGTGGGTAGCCTCCATTTGTGGTCCTGGTATTATCAGCCTAAACAAAAAACAAAAAATGTTTGCCAGATATACTAGGGTTGTCGGAATGCCAGTTTTTATTTTTTAATTGTTATATATTTTTTTTTAAATCACAGCAGAGGTTAAGGACATACACCATAACAGAACAGTATTTTACAGTTGGGAGACAAGGATGTGCAAAACATATGTTTGACTTTTATTATGGCTCAAACATTTAAAGTCAACACTACAAAGTCGACATATGGCTTGGCTTCATCCAATTTTATGGGCTCAACACACTCCCAAATTTACGATACAACATTTGGTTACTATCCAGGGGTGGTTTCTCCAGTAGGACAATAGGGCGACCCACCACCCAAGTGTGAAACGGAGGGATTTTTTTCTGTCACATTCAACCACCGTGTTACGCTAGCTGTCACTGTTCTAGACTGTTTGTTCTGCCCCTGGATATATAGTCCCATCAGCATCAAGTCACATTATGTGGAATACCACCCCTTGTGGGCGATTTCACTCTGGCCAAGGATTGCCCTGAGTGTTCTCATAGACTTCCATACAAAGATTGCAGGGACTGCAATGCGATCTTTATGTGTTCTGGGAGAGCTAGTACTAACATGCTAACTAACACTAACAACGATTCAATGTGACTAATAAACACAGGACTACAACAATATATGGTTTATCTGAGCTCTTATTCATTATAATGAAGTATATAATAATGCAATGCTAATCGACATAGCTTTCATCACTGCTTAGAATACTATGAAATATGTTGCATGTGCCTTATTCTGTGTAAGAAGCCACATCATCTCTCAGAAGAATTAGTTTCAAACACTCGACTGACGTTACGAAGTGAGTTTGGAGTTAAAACATGTTATTAAATGTGGTATTTTCACTTGCTTACAGACGTAGCAGCATTTACTACAGAGAGACGTAGTTCACTGAGAAGCTATGCAAGCAACTTTATTATCGTAGTATGATTTGATAATGTCAACATATAGTATCGACGATACTAGCTTGTCAGTGAACTATGGGTCTGTGTAGTAAACGCTGCTCCATCTGAAAGCATGCACATGATGGAAATTTACTACTGATTACAGAACCGGCTTTACTGACAAGATGCACATGGATATCGCATGCGATTTATTGTGCAGCCCTTGTTAATATCAGAGTATGTGAATGGAGCGCCGAGTGGAGCGGTGTGATTTGGAATGGAGGGAGGAGCGGATTTTTTTTAAAGTTGGAGCGTTGTGGTTTTCACTCGCTCCAAGAGCACTCCATCACGAGCAATTCATGCCAACGGCCCGTAATATAACTGCATATTTAGCAAGAATTCACATTTTAAACATATTTAGCAAGCTTGATAGAGATGGAGCACTCAGATCAGAAAGAATGTGAAGGCTATGATGACGGCAATGTTTTGTTGTTATCCATTCAATCAATTGACGCCGAATTGCTGCTAACTCGAAAGTGAAAGTAAAATATGCATGGGCATTTACAAGCTATTGTAATGCATGGAGAACAGGGACAACTCTAACAAATGACCCCCCAACCCCTCCCCCCATTGATAACGGTATTACTGGTGTTGTCACACGCTGGTTGTAAAAAAGGTTAAGTTTTTTCTGTTATTCTAACCCCTCTTTCTTAAATCTCCCCTTTTGTTTGTTGAGGCACACACACATACATAGAGCACTTCACCTGAGCCAATCAGCGTCCAGAAACCTGGGTCACATGATCTCCCCCGCCCTCACAGAGACAGTAGTTCAGTGCAGCGGGAGGCAGAGATGGACGCTAAAGTTACTGCGCACCATTTTGTTTTGGGACTCTTGAAAGATCGCCTTTTGGATCAAGTGTTGTGCGTGAATGTATAATTGAGTTTGAATCGTCAATCATATAATCGATGCGAGACAAATCTGCCTTTGTAAACGAGTGATTATACTTGTGAGGTAATGATGTTTATTAGATATCTGCATGTTCTCATAGTAAGTGCTCCTATAGCCCCATAGTTGTGTGTTTACATATCTATCTACATTATTAAGAGTGTTAAATGTTACATTTGTTGTTATTAAGACGAGTTATGTTCCTGTTTGATGCAACGTTTATTATATTTCTCTATATGTAACGGTAAAACTTGTGGTAAACAACTTTCTGCGCGCATGCGCTCTCGTAGCTCAGACAGAGTGGCGCTACACAAGCCCCTGGGCTCTAATAAGGTGTCAAATTACAACTGCGCTTCTTGTAAGATAGGAATTACAGTATGACATCTTGCTAATAATGTTTGTTTAAATCTTATTATATTTATTTATTGTGCTGTGTTATTGCCAATATGTTTGCTGTAATTTATCCTTACTATTATCATGTCTACTATGTATATTCATGTTTATGTCTCTTTTTATTTGTAGAAAACCACAACCTCAACTACACACAAACCAGTCTATTGAGTGGTGACAATAAATGGGTTATTCCTGTGAACCCTCTTTGTTCAGTCTCTAATTGGACATCTTTGGTGGGTCAGCACCCTGAGCCGGCAAATTATTCTATGGTGAAGAGCTTCCAAAAGCCCAACCATTTTTTCACTGGTTAACCGGTGGGAAAATTCCCTCACTGTCACATCCCTAATGAGCGGGAAGTTAGTTCTCAAGGAATTTGTTTGTTCCTTTTGGACAATATTTTCAGGTGAAAGCATGATTTAAACAAGTACAACACTTATTCACAGGCAGTCGCTCTCTCAATAATGCATTACAACAAAATGTATCCATACAATGCTATTTCATCCTTATCTGATTTAGAATGAGCAGAAATTTGTAAGAAATGCAGTGATCCGTAGGTAAAATAACTGACGAAAATGTACCGTTATTTTTATCATAAAATTTGCACAGCAAAAAGCAACATATATAGGCCTACTTATGTTTAATAATTCTGAATGGATCTGTATATATATACAGTCAGGTTAAGGCGACTGGTATAGTATTCTGCTGGCATCTCTGTGTGGTTCTGTTTGGTGTTGCAGTTTGACTTGTAGTTATAAAAAATACTCTGAGCGAATCTGACATTTATTTTTTTCCTCACAGTTTTTGCTGTTGCACTGTATACATAAATAATGAATTATGAAAATTGTAAAAAAAAAAATTAATTTATCTTGAAAAATTCTGGCAGAAAATTTTGTTTTGTGAATCATCCTTAAATTTAATCTTAAACTTGGTAAAACAGTTATCTTTATTTGAAATGTTTCAAATCTTAATATTTTTCCTTGTTATATACTGGGATAATTCATGCTGGGATGTCTGTTAAAACGGTTGTACGTGGTGCCTCACCTAGAAGGTTTTTTACAGGCTGGCAATTAATGGTACATCTGTAAACAGAACTGTATTTTACATGTGTCTTAAAGCAGCGATATTCACACACATAAAATGGAGGTGGCATCACTGCTGGTGGCACGGTATATTATAAAAAATGTTTTACAAGAAAATACTGTTTCAGTCTTTCTACTTCAAAATTCATGTTTAATTAAGTGTGTCACTTGTCATTTCTTTGTAATTATTTGTGACATTTGCTAATATGTGACCCTGGACCACAAAACCAGTCATAAGGATCATTGAGATGCAAACTTACACAAGACGAGCATTTAGGGTTAAAAAGTATATACATTGTCAATTTGTTTCGAAAATGACTGATTGTTTTGCTAGATAAGACCCTTCTTCATCGGCTGGGATCGTTTAGAGCCATTTGAAGCTGCATTTAAATAGTATTTTAACTGGATTTTGGAAGTTCAAACTTGGGGGCACCATTGAAATCCATTATATGGAGATAATTCCTGAAACGTTTTCCTCAAGAAACATAATTTCTTATCGACTGAAGAATGGATGACAAGGGGGTAAGTAAATTATCTGTACATTTTTGTTCTGGAAGTGGACTTCACCTTTAAGACTGGTTTTGTGGTCCAGGGTCACATTATCATCATTCGTTTTCTGTCCTAAATGTTTCTGGCCAGCCAAAACCATTGACTCAGCAATGTAGACTATTAACTATTGTGTGCACAAAATGATTATCTAAATTGCACTGTAACAACATAAAAGCAATTGTATTTTCTTACAATAAAAAGGTTCACAAGGTTGACGGAAATCTACCCTTTAAACCAGCGTTTGCCAACTGCGTACTTGGTGGCACACACACAATACACATATGTCTCTTGTGAGGAGATAAATCAGATGTGTTTGATTAGGAACAATTAGAAAATGTATGTGTTGTTGTGTTTCAGGGAACAGGGTCAGAAACCTCATAATTCTAGCTGAACTCACTGGGACATGACCAATCATAATACGATTCCTTCTCAATAGTCCACAAGATAAAACGCAATCATCTGATGTTTTATTGATGCACTTGACATTGCATGATCTCATATCAGCTGAGGGGGGACAAAACATTATCATGTTTGGAAACCAAAACCTTTTTACCAAAAAGTACTGCCAAGAGTTTTGTCAACAAAGCAGGCATTAAAATATATGATAGACAAACTGTATATAGGAAGTTGACAAACAACATGTCCATTAAATTGAGATAAATGAACGTATGAGTGAAAGCATATATTTAGGGTAATATTTCATCAGCTGAACAGTATTTTTTATTCTGCTGAATACACTTTATTTCGGTCCATCACAGTTATCTTTTAATTCCTTTCATAAATTAAATATGGCACTACCTTGACTAAGGTCTATTTAGGTTTAATTTTGACATTTAAAATGCTTGAAAAACTACAGGCCTCCCCTGTTGTCAACACTTTCCACATGCATTGGCAACATCAAGAATGTTCCTGTTCCTCCAAAATGTACCTTAATGTTGCCAGTATTGAGACCTGTTCTCACACCAATGTCTATAATCATAAGTATAACCATTAAGTTTTAAAGCATTTATATCTGACTTTAACCTTCTTTTGGCACATTAGAATCTGAAAGCTTGAAAATTGGTTAAACTACTTATTTCTTCTTTAAATTGTGTGAGTGTTTCTCATTTACGGTCATGAATGTGCATGCAAAGTTTTGGTGTTAAAATTTGAACTTGATTTCAACTTCTGGTTTCCATGCAATTCCAAAACTTAACACTGTGAAAAACACCAAAGGGTCAGGTGACTGTTGCCAGTAAGTTACAGTGTAATTAAGATTAACAGTATCATATCTTTGTTTCAGTTTTACAGTTACTACATGGTACTGTAATCAAGTAATAGTGCAATTACTATAAAAAAAGTAATCCGTATACATTTAAATATAGATTTAATCATTTTTACATAGAATTCATTTTATTTCTATCCTACATACGTAGGTACTACTGACATTCAATTCAAACAGACACAATTATTACAAAATATCAAATTCTTTATTTAAAACATTGCATATATAACACTTAAAAACAAAGTCTTCCGATGATGGAACAGTGCATCTTCACTATTTCTCCTGTCTTATGACTTTTTGCAGTGCATTATGTTGTATCCTCTGGATTTAGCCTCACAAAGAATACTTAGGCAACTGAAAAATAATGGGGAAAAAATATAAGCAGCCAAAGAATACATATAAGGCATCGGCAAAACCCAGGTGCTGCTCCAAAATGTAGGCCATGACCTTTGCTCACCATTCACTTTGTTAGAGAGAAATGTGTTCCCTGAAAAAAAAGAGGGAAGCGACAAGAGTGACCCAGCGCGACAAGACAAAAACAATAAAACCCATTATAAATGAGGCATTTGTTGCATCCAGTAAGGGCATAATTACTGATTATAATGACTTAAGGTCACACTGCACTTTTCGTTCCATTGACTTCCATTCGTACACATGTGAATGCGTCAGACTGGAAACACAAGCCTTTGTGAAAAGTTTTCGCATTTCGCTGTGTTCCAAAGTTCAGACTTGGTGAACTTTGACCTGTGAATTCGCATCACGTGAAATCGTGTGACCAACAACACCATGTGACCAACAGCATGTCGATACATCACAGCATTACCTCATAGGTGAATAAAAAGAACATAAATTTTAAACTGCAGGGCTGCGGGAAAGTGTAGTAGATTGTATGTTTTTACATTTCAAATATATTATTATTTGTCATGTGTTGAATATAGCTTTAAAAAAAACGCTGCAGAACATGACGTCATATCACAACCATTGCAGCATCTGAGGGAATTTCGCCTGCTCAAAGTCTAGTGTGACCGCAGCTTTAAGTTTTTTTTGCATCGCATCGCGCTGTGTAAACGTAAAACCATGTCTGCATTGTTCGATCGTTAAAGCGACAAATAACAAGTACTACTTTACACTGCTCAAAATTCACGTTGGATTCAAATTCTACAAATTTGAAAACGTACTTACAGGCTGTGAGTCAGAAGCACCAGACTGTCCTTGCAAAGTTGGAATTGCCCCATTGGAATTGTAGGCTACTCTCCCAGATTCAGGAAACAGTCCTCCGTAAAATGTGCTGTACACACACTCGAATATTTGCGTTGTACTGTTCCGGAACAGTGTTGTTAATATGACTTAATCACTGATTTCTAGTTTGGAAGGCCAAATCAAGTAGTTTCACTTTCGCAAGAAAAACACAGAGCATCTCCATGACATGGCGGCGACTGCAACAATACTACAGCGAGAATAAAAGTTACACCTTCTTTCTTTGCGTATACATTTGGGCAATGTTATGCAAATCTCCCCACACAGTGACGTAGATTTGTGGGGGCGTGTTTGAATGAGCGCTTTTAGGAAGGCGTGGCTGAGTCTTAACTTTTAGAGAGAATATCACTTTGGGTTTGAGACTTTAATCTTTGCAACTTCACAGATCCTAAATATGCATGAACAGCTTGTACCACTCCAAAGACAAAAGGAAAAGATGAAATCGCATCATATGACCCCTTTAAATTTTGGGTGCAACATCGGTTAACCAAAATTCAATGTCAACTCAATGTCTAATGTAGGGTTGGATATCGTTAGAATTGTATCCAAAAAACACCAAATAAAGCCCCCATGCGTAGTTTTGGGGGATTTATAGTCTGACATACACAGTTGTGTTCACAAACATTGCATTACCATTAAGTAATCATCTATACTGTTTAAAATGAAAACAAATAACATTTCAATGTCCATCATGGCACCAAGTCAACTTCAAAAGGTTATACAGTAAATGTTTCTGATCTTGTATCACTAAAGAAGACATGCGATTGTATTAAATTACTACTTAGATGGTATAAATCATGTTTTAGTGCAAGTTTAAGATGTTAATGTCGATGATTTAATGTTCATTTCCTAACATTAGAAAGAAATATTATAATATCAAAGCACTGAAACTGGATCAGTTTTGGAAACAATGTTTGATTTTCTGTTATTAACAGAGGTGGGAATGTCTGTAATCATTCAAAACACACAATCAACCACAAAATCTAGCAACACCCCAGCAACTGCATAGCAAGAGCCTAGCAACCACCCAGAATATCCTAGCAACCAACTAGCAACACTTTAGCAAACATCTAGAACATGTAACTTACCAAACTATTTATGTTTTTAAACAAGTCTTAAGACAAGCCAGCATAAATTTGACTTTCAAATGTTTCAATCTAGTTATTACAGGTGTTCTTAAATGATTACACACGATTCAAATACAACAATGACTCTCCTGCCCAGTGAACACTCATGAGATCAATAACACTAACAAAAAAGTCTTATTAGCAATTAGGAATATACAACATAAAATAAATTGCAGATTGCTAATTCAGCAATTAACTTTTGGGAAAAAATATTTTCATTTTACTACTGTAAAGTAATCTTGCAGCAGATGAAAAGCACTAGAAAAGTTCAAATAACAAGGAATTGTATATGAACTTGGTATGCACCACAATACAGTACAGTAAAAAATAAAATTAAAAAATAAATACCGCATCCTCTGCACATTTGGCTAAATTTCATTAGAGTATACAGTACTATTTGGTCTCCTGACACAAAACTATATCTCTAGGTAGTCATTTCTCAGTTCTGCAAAAATGCAGTAGGCTACACATAAAAAATGGTTACAAATAAAATTTGACAGTCACACTTCTGAAGGTGTACAACATGTACTACAGTTTACTGTATACATAGAATAGTGAAATTTCCATCATCTAATATACTGGTACTGTATATAATTATACTGTACGTTCATTTCTCTCCTCTCTCTGTTGTTGGATGCAGAGATTGTGATTGGTGTATCATCAGTTTTGCTACTTAATGTTTAACTTACTTATTGTAACATATCCGGACGGGATTAGATATCTCAGAGGACTTCTGAGTTAGCCGAGAAGCAGTAATTGTCTGATTCACGAACAAATGTAAATCAATTCGTTAGTGAACTGTGCCGCGCTTTGTGTTTTTGACTCAAAACGAACCGGTTCATAAGAGTCATTTGTTAATGAAGCCGACTACACTGTGCGCGCTACGTGCGCGTGCAACCATCATGCACATTTTATTGAAAGACGTATTTTTGCCATTATTTTGCATTACGCTGTCATCGCTGCGGCTGAAAAGTAGCACATGAAACACTGCATACACATCATTCATATAGCCTACATGACAGTGGGTCTCTTTAGGTCAGCGGCAGCACGAATGCAGATTTGAATGCTCAAATCACTAGTATGATCGTATGCTGCACGGAAGAAAGGTTGAGGAATCAAACAGATGAGTTATTGTAATTTAGGAATAGACTCACGTTGGTATTTGAATCGTGTTTGTGATCTTTAACGATCTGTTAAATTAAAATGCTTTGTCAACATGTTTAGCTTATCCCAAATATTATACTTTGCTTTTTCGACTTCTGATCGCATGGCTACACTCTTTGGAGCGCTATGCGCTTAGATTAGCGAGCAAGGTCCTGGCAGATCGCTAGGTCAGGTCCTCACAGATGAAAAAAAAAAAAAAAAAAAAAAAAACGCACATAGGAATCGATAGGCGAAATCGAAATATTAATTTCACAATAAGTATCCGATTCCTGACCGTATCCGATTCTGGAATCGGAATCGGTTTTCGCTACCTAACCCTAGTCTAATGTCAATGTTAATTTGACGTCCAATACCGATGTCAACTGATGATACTTTGTTTTTGGTTTGTGTACCCAAAATCCAATGTTAAGTCACTGATAAGCGCTCATCGTCACACGACGGCTTTCTTCTTCCATGAGGGGGTTTGGTGTCATGGCATCTTTGATTCCAGGTGGAACGTTAAAAAATGTGACACACACGTCTCCCGGAAATCCTGTATAATTCAACTAATCTGATAATGACTTTGAAACTCCTAGGTGTTTCCACTTTTGTGTGCCATATACTTCAGACGTTCAGCCAACAATGAACGTCTTTTGTTGCTTTTAGGTTGTGTAACCAAAATCCGACATTTACGTCAACGTCAAATACTGATGTCATTCTCGACCAAAATGCAACGTATGTCCGACGCTATATTGACGTCCAGTGCCTGCTGGGTGGATTTTATCACAACAGGAGGGTTAAACATATTTGACTTTTATTGTGGACCAAACTTTCAAAGTCAACATTACAAGGGCGGCATATGGCTTTAACCAATTTTATGGGCTTACTCACTCCCATATCTACTGTAAAACTTTTGGTTCTATGCTTACTTTTTATTTTAGGAGCACCTTCTAATCAATAATTAAAAAAATCTGATCAAAAATTAACCTTCCCATTACGAGGTGATATTTGACTCCTTAAAGTGATTTACAGGGGAATTGTGTTTTTCCCTTACAATGGCATTTTTCTAACTTTATTAAAAGTATGTCATCTTTTATGTCAAATTTTTAAATATATATATATTTTATAAGCTTTTTAAAATTCCTAATTAAAACAACAGATTAAGAACATGCAGAACAAGAATAGGTTACCAATTAAATGAAATCAGCATTAACAAAATTAATATGTACTACAGAGGTGCCACAAAAGAAAACAAAAGTGGCTTGTATTTTTATATGTTTATTGAGGCTCAGAGTTGGCATTAGTGCAATAAAATTCATACATTCATGTGAGATTAATGTTTTAAATATAACATTTTAAATATAGAGATATTAAATGGTTTAAATAACTGAAAAGATACTTTAAAAAGGAAACTAAAACTGCCAGTAGGTGGCGGCAAGTCACTGATTTAATTACTGAATCATTCATTCATTCATTTGATTTGTTTGAACGGCTAAATCATTTAGGAATAAAGCAAGTGACTTTCTGTATGAATGGGACATTGAATCATTGACAAAACGCACGTTCATTCATAAATGAAACTGAAAATCAATATCTCATTTACAAACTCCCTTAAAAATCATTAAAAGCTGTCTCATCTTAGTTCATTGCAATCTCACAAAGCTCCATTATAATCAACAAAGCTCTGTATACTGCACAATGAATCTCTTATTTACACTCTCTCTACACTTTGTTTATGAAAGGATTCATGAGATATGTTTGTGATACATTACTCAACGTTGCAAAAACACATAGAAGCCTTTGAAGCTCCCCTCAGTGAAAACACATATGCTGATCGGGTCAGTCACACTGGTGCCCCTAAATATTTTTTTTTATAGTTGCATGCAGTAGTTTTCGGTCACAAATATGACTGAAATGGTCGCACTGTAAATTAATTCATAATGTCATCTGTGGGCACAATACCCTGTATGTTGGCAGGTGTAGACTGATGCTTATTAGTTTACTGCTAAATATTTTACAGCCTTGCGTGTTTAAAATTCAACAACAATTGAGGTAATTGTTTGTGGGTACACTCTTAAAAATAAAGGTGCTTCACGATGACATAGAAGAACCTTTTTTGTTTAAATGGTTCCATAAAGAACCTTTAACATCTGAAGAACCTTTCTGTTTCACAAAAGGTTCTTTGTGGCAAAAGGTAAAAAAGGTAAGAAAGAGAAGGTTCTTTAAAGAATCTTTGACTAAATGGTTCTTTGTGGAACCAAAAATGGTTCTTCTATGGCATCGCTGTGAAGAACCTTTTAAAGCACCTTTATTTTTAAGAGTGTAGGGGTGGTCAGTAGTTAGGGTGGAGCACTCGTATCTCTTTAAATCATAGCGTGCCCTCAACTCCGGCCTCTTTGCTTGATGTGAGCGCGCTAGTGACCACATCTCCAGCCTCTGAATCATAAATCAGTTAGTCAATTAAATAAAAATTAGCAGTTACTCTACAAGAAACAAAAATGCCTGCTGAGTTTGAACTCTGTCCTGGAAGAAAAATTGGGGGCTCCAACCCCTGTTTCATCATCGCTGAGATTGGACAGAACCATCAAGGAGACATAGAAATTGCCAAAAAAATGATCCGAATGGCCAAGGTAAAGATCTGAAATCTGATACTGTATTGATAACAGTTCTTTTTTATGTTTGAAAACACAGGGAGGAGGGGGGACACCACAGCTTGCATTTAAAGGGGAAATCTAAGTGTAATTAATTATTTATTATTTAATAAGTATTTATTATTTAATTTTTCTTCTGTTTTGTTAGTCAGTTAACAGTTCTTAAAAGAACCATTTTCTTAGCGTGAAGAACATTTTAAAAATCTAAAGAAGCTTTTTGTTTCACTTTAAAGAATCTTTTGTTGGATTGAAAGGTTTTATCTATGTTAAAGGTTCTTAATGGAGCCATCAATTCTCTTTTCCCAGGCCAGGGTTTCTAAATTGCCTAAAATGCTCTGGTTTTGAATTTGTTTTCCTATGCTGAATGACCAAAAAGCAAGAAGCAGTTGACCAATACCGTGCAGGCATTGTATATAATCGACCAATGGCGAGCAAGTGGGATTTACAGAAAATAGACAATAATGTAAAACCTGTATGTATAAGAGTTATATAAAGAGCAAAAACAAAGCCAAAATCTAGGCATTTTAGGCAGTTTAGAAATTCCGGTCAAGATGTGTCTGGGAAAAACAGGAGAAAGTATGATAACCCCATTTACCAAATCCACCACTACTTCTCCTTTTGTCTCCATGAAGGACTGTGGGGCTGATTGTGCCAAGTTTCAAAAGAGCGAGATTGAACACAGATTCACCAAACAAGCTCTAGAGCGTCCCTACACGTCCCCTCATGCCTGGGGACCGACCTACGGGGCTCATAAGCACCATCTTGAGTTCAGTCACCAGCAGTACAAAGAACTGCAGCAGTTTGCCAATGACATTGGTATCTTCTTTACAGCATCAGGGATGGATGAGGTGAACAAATAAAGAACATTTCTAATATAGAGCAAGAAAATACTTAAATGTCCCTTGAAGACAAAGTAGATTGTAATGCATCTCTTAACTATTTCTCTCCCTACCTTGGTCAGATGGCTGTAGAATTTCTTCATGAAATCAATGTGCCGTTTTTCAAAGTTGCCTCAGCGGACACCAACAACATCCCCTACCTGGAGAAAACCGCCAAAAAGGGTAAAACTCACTGAAGTTGACATCCATTTGACATGCAAAGTCCTTTTTTAGAAGCAGTCATTACACATAATATTTTTTTTATCTATTTATATTGAATATTAGATGCTATCTGATGTGTGAGAATGAGAAAAGTAGAAGCAGAACTGAGAACTGAATGTCAGTAGCTTCCCATGTGCATTTGAAGTCTGTCTGATGTACCAGAAAAATGATATATTGACGTTGCTGATTGGTCAGAGAGCAGAGAGGATGAAACCTAGAAATCCTGGTGTGGATTTTCTGGATTTTCATTCCTACCATGGGTGACTGTGTATTTAAAGTCTGCAGAGAAAACAAAATCATTGTATTAATGATAAAAACATCGACTTTCACCCAGAAGCAGGCATGTTTTAAAACAAACATTTTGGCTTGTTTTTGTAGGTCGTCCCATGGTGATATCTAGCGGAATGCAGACGATGGAGACCATGCGCTGTGTGTACCAAACCGTCAAGAAGCACAATCCCAATTTCACTTTCCTGCAGTGCACCAGTGCTTATCCACTGCCACTAGAGCATGTCAACCTTAGCCTGATCACTGTAAGACAACCCACTTAAGTCTAGTTAACTATGTAAATTGCTGGCCAAAATATTACATAATAAAGCAGTTTTTATTATTATTATTAGTAGTAGTATTTCACCTTTGATGAGGAGAGAAATTAGCATCAAGATTAGTTACATTTTCAATTTTGCAAAAATGTTTATATGCTAAATTAATATATAAAATGCTGGAAAACTGCTTTTGCAAAAATGTAATTATTCTTTGTAGGTTAAGAGTTAATAATTGCTTAAACTAGTTATTTGAAATGAAAATTTCCCATTATAAACAGGCAACATTCTCATTTAGTTTCAGTTGAAGTACTAAAATAACTAAAATTATAATAGAATAGAATGAAATAAAATGTAATATAAAAATTATATGAAAAAAGATCAAAATTTTGATCTGCTAAATTAATATATAAAATGCTTGAATACTTCTTTGCAAAAATTAATTACTCATTGTAAGGTATGTATTAATAATTGCTTAAATTAGTTATTTGAAATGAACATTTCTTATTTTAAAACATTTCTTATTATAAATTGAAAAATAATAATAACCATATAAATATGAAAACAAACAAAATGAGTATAACTTTAATAAAAAGTAAAATGAAAACAAATGTTTATATTTTATAGAAATATAAAAATAAAATCTAATTCAAAATATTAACAACTAAAATAGTGCATTAACAATACAAAAATAACAGTAGTGTTTTGATATGCTAAATTAATATGTAAAATGTTTAATTACATGGTTTAATTTTCCAAAAATGTACTAAATGTCCAAAAATGTTCATTGTTATGTTGTTCATTCAAGACTTAGTATCGTTAAATAAAACCAAAAACCATAAGAAAAACTTAGTAGGCCTGCTTCAAATACTAATAATAAAATGTAATAAAAACTATAAAGATGATTTAAAAAAAATGTCAAAACAACAAAATTGGTACAACTTTAACCTAAATTTAACTAAAATGTCAAAACAAAAAAACTGGTACAACTTTAACCTAAATTTAACTAAAATGTCAAAACAACAAAACTGGTACAACTTTAACTAAAATTAAAATGACAACACAAAATGTAATTAAAGGAAAATATAAATATTAATGTTCATTGTTGCTGAATTTTGTTATGCTAAACGTAAATCCATATATTTGGCTGATTTTGCAATTCTCAATTTTTTTTTTTTATTTTTTATATACTTAAGTTAGATTCAGGGCTGTTGAACTATTAATTGTGATTAATCACATCCAAAATAAAAGTTTATGTTTACATACTAAATGTGTGTGTACTCTGTATATATATATATATATATACACACACACAAAATATTTTTTAAAAATATTTCTATGTATATATATATTAATACTTGTATATCATTTAGATTATATGTAAATGTAAATATTTTATTTATAAATCTAAAATATTTTTACTTAATATATATATGTGTGTGTGTGTACACAGTAAACTCACACATATAGCATGTAAACATAAAGTTTCATTTTGGATACGATTAATCGTTTGACAGACCTAGTTAGATTAGTCAATAATATTGACTAATATGAGATAGTGACAAAATTTAAAGGATATTTTAATTAAAAACTATGACTAAAAAGCCCCACTGATCTTGTGTGAGTATTTCGATAGCAAGAGTTATAGGTATTTAATGAGTAGTTTGGAATCTTTCTGTTTCCCTTTACCTAAATCAGGAGTTCCAGAAGGAGTTTCCGGACATTCCCATCGGATACTCTGGACATGAGACGGGCATTCATGTGTCTGTGGCTGCTGTGGCACTCGGGGCGAAGGTCCTGGAGCGTCACGTGACCCTGGATAAGAGCTGGAAAGGAAGTGACCACTCAGCCTCACTGGAGCCGGCGGAGCTGGCGGAGCTGGTAAGAGCCATCAGGACGGTTGAGATGGCAATGGGCTCGCCAGTCAAACAGATGCTGCCCTGTGAGGCTTCCTGTCACAGCAAGGTCAGATACAACGTTAATTTCGATAGATAGAGCAATAGGTGGCTTTTCAAATGTATTTAAATCACTGTTTATGTCCTTTCCTCCAGTTGGGTAAGTCGGTAGTGGCCCGGAAACCACTGAAGAAGGGCGAGATATTAGCTCTCGACATGTTGACGGTAAAAGTGGCTGAACCACATGGTGTGAGTCCAGAGAACATCTTCAAACTGGTTGGCAAGAAAATCATGGTGGACCTGGAAAAAGATGCCACCATCATTGATACCATGATAAAAGGTTGATGATTATACACTCCATAACTGTTCTCCATAACTAAAGTGACAATGAAGGGGTTTTATCATGCTATTAATAATTATAAGTAACAATAATAATATATTCACATATAGAGGTTTATTCACATGTATTGTTAATTCCACTTCTGATGTTTCCGATGTTTCTTTGAGTGCCAAACTTAAAGGCCTGACATGATAAAATGTCAAAATGACCTGCGTGTTCTTGGTTGCTGATGAAAACAAGATCATGAGGAAGATGCTACGTGGCAAATCAAACATATCAAGTGTTAGTTCAAGTGTTTATCCCGCTTTAACCGTATGTAGCAATATGAGGGAGATTGTTTGTGAAAACAATAGGCCAAAAAGTTATACGTTTAATTTAGTTTGGTTTAGTTAATCTAAAATCTTAATCTTAAGGGTATATAAGCAGAGAAGCATGCTCATTTCTTTTTGTCACACATTCTGCAGAACTCAGTGCTGTATTGTCTGACCTTCTTGCAAGAATAAAATTTCAAAAGACTCTGCCTCTGACCGTGTACTTTATTTAAGAAGAAAAAAAATTCTACATATAAAACAAATTCATACAAAAATTAAACGCCAGTATTACAAAATCTAACATTAAAAAGTGTATACATCACTCGTAAAACAGCGACACCAGCAGGTAAATTTACAGCGGGAGTCTACCCTTGAGCCCATGGAGTTTTTGGTGGGTAGCTGAGAATGAATGAGGGAAAATCACATAAGAGGAGGCGATATGATTGGATATGAGTCGCTATGGTCGGCTTTGATTGGTTCATGCGATAAATCCCGCCTCTTGTGTTCAAGCGCGTTCCGCATTCGCAAATCAGTCTGAATGAACAATATGGTGTTAGTGGGACGACTGGACCTAATTAAAAAAGTAAGTAAACAACTCACACACTCAGATATAACCACTTTCAAAATGTCAAAATAAGACATAAAATGGCATTTAAACCTGCGAGTAATCAGCTTGGTGAAATTTAAAGTAAATCTCAGTGTCTGTTACCAATATTTACGGAGCTTTGATGACTGCTGATCCGAAAATTTCAATAACAATTTAAAGTTAACTGTTAAAAAGAATAGCTGAACGTAAACTAAATAAAATATATTGTTCAAATTGTACTGCCTTGAGTTGTTATTTTGGAATAAATGTCAAAAGCCTTTAATCATCCTAGCCATTATCAAATCAGTCTTAAATGTGACCCTGGACCACAAAACCGGTCTTAAGTAGCACAGCTATATTTGGAGCAATTGACCCATTGTATGGGTCAAAATGATCGTTTTTTCTTTTATGCCAAAAAATCATTACGATATTAAGTAAAGATCATGTTCCATGAAGATATTTTGTACATTTTCTACTGTAGATGTATCAAAACTAGGGATGCACCGATACTGGTATCGGTATCGGGCCCGATACTGAGCTCCTGTACTCGTACTCGTACGGGCTTGTCGAGATAAGATCCTGCCTTGACATCACTGGAAAGTTTGTAGTTCGGTCGGATATGTCAAAAACAAGTGAGTAAAGCAATGTACAAGTTACATAACGGTAGAGAGAGAGAGAGAGAGCAGGCACTTTTGTTGCCTGATCTTTATTGATGTTGGCTCACTTAGCATCATTTGGATTAAAACAAATTCGTAAATACAAAACAATTTATAGGGGTATTTACTATAAAAGATTATGTTAAACCTTAAGCATACACGACTGTAAGGCGAAAGTGAAACTAGCAGTCTGTGTGAAATGCGCTACGCTGAATGAACAACATAACAATGAACATTTTTGGACATTCAGTACATTTTTGGAAAATTAAACCATGTAATTAAATTAAAGATGTACCATAGAGCAAAAAAAAAAGAAAAAAAGAATTGAACAGTGAAAGTAACAAAACACATTTTAATAGGCATAATTAAGTGTAAAAATAAAAATAACTAAGGGATATATAGTCAAACCAAAAATTATTCAGACACCAGATGTACACCACATAATGTTTGATTTTTTTTTGTTTTGTTTTTTTTTACTAGTGGGTGCAGGACACAGTTGATGATAATGTGATAATGTGAAAAATGTTGTCTGATAATGTGAGAAAAGGTATCTGAATAAATTTTGGTTTGACTGTTTCTATTTAATAAAAGAAGTTAATCAACTAACATTATACATATTATTTTAGTTTCTGTACACAATAATTTACAAATTTACTGGTTAAATCAAAAAAATATCGGTTTCGGTACTCAGAAGGTAAAAGTATCGGTATCGGGCAAGTACTGGAAGAAGTGGTATCGGTGCATCCCTAATCAAAACCAAATTTTTGCAGTAATATGCATTTCTAAGAACTTTATTTGGACAACTTTAAAGGCGAGCTTCTCAATATTTTACCATCAGATTCCAGATATTCAAATTATTGTATCTCAGCCACATTTTGTCTCATCCTAACAAACCATATATCAACGGAACGCTTATTTATTCAGCTTGTATTGATTAATCTTCGAAAAATTGATTCTTATGGCTGGTTTTGAGGTCCAGGGTCACAAATGTTTCAATGAGGGAATGATTTTTACTACATTATTATTGTTTGACATCAGCAATATATAAAGATGATGTCTTGTATTAATTTCTGTCTAATGTTTTGTGCTCTCTCTTTCAAGTAAAATCTCTGTCTCAGTTGATTTCAGCTCAGCTTTGACTCTTTGTGAGTGCAGAGAAGGCCTTCATGAAACGTGATAGGTCTATTATTATGTAATGTGTATGTAAATATGGGTTTATTGTGTATTTGTGCAATGAAAACGTGTTTTTGTTTCACACAAACGAAATGTGTGACAGCAGAAGTAACGTTCTTCTAATTAATGAAAAGAACTCTACAGCTTCTGCTGGTTATATTTGTATCACGCCATGGACTCGAGCAATTTTGTGTCTGTATCAACTATAGAGAAAACAAAACTTTGGAGAAACGTATACTTCAGAATCTCTAAAGCAACTGCTTAGTAAAATAATTTACTTCGAACTTGAAACACTACACGGTAGTGACACCTGCTGGTCAAAACTGTATAAATGCAATGAGAACACAGAGTGGAAGCGGCCATTTGTAAATGTTATGAATCTGGCTTCCGGTCTCATCCGCGTCCAGCTTTGTTTTTGCTGCTTGATTTTGCAAATTGGTGTATCTTATCATATTATTTTAATGTATTATCTTAATTATAAGCACACTGGTTTGTAGTGAAAAGAGTAACGTTTACTGCACATTGTTATTCTTCTCCGTATTTCTATATAGCAGCTAATGAACCAGATGTCTCAATCATAGGCTTACTTCTGCGTTAAAGAATAAGGTGGATAATAACAGCTTTCACAAACCAAATGTTTTGGTGGATTTCATTAAACATTATCTACAAATAATAAATAGAAAACTGTTTTTCCCAGCAGAGTTGGATGAACGGACGTCGAGGAAGGCAAAGGTAGGCTAACCTCATGGCTGCTGCTTCTCGCACTGATAAGTGGACAGAATATACAATTAAAAGAAAAATGATGAAATAAATTATATATCATATAAATAAATAAGATTATAAAGCGTGTTTTATTCACGATAAAACACAGGTATGACCGCTGCACCCAATCACTGCGCACAGAGAAAAACACTCAACATAAACAGTCAATATATCGTCAAAACTGTTTCCATGTATTATGTATTTCATCAAAATAACTGCTTATTATCTATGTAATGAATTATGGCATTATGTTTCCTCATTCAAGGCCATGCTTCCCACTGTCAGTCTTCACATATGGGAGATCAGACGTTTTCTCATGTGTTGAGATAAGCAGATAATTGTGTGTGAGAAAATATCATATATTGTGTTAATAAATGACACAGCGCATATACAGTTCCTATTCTCTGTTTTTATTTGATCTCTATGAGATAAGATATGCTACATATGAAGAGTTCAGATGTGAAAACCTCTAAATCCATCTGATGTTTTTCTTTAAAATGAGCATTTCTTTCTGGCTACTTTGTATAGGTTTCTATGTAAGTACTGTTACTTCTGATTGGGCTGAGGCTGGAATTTTGTGAGTTTGAAGTAAAAGTATTTGATGGACGTATACTATGTGTCAGGAGCATTCACTCAATATCAGGAAAAAGTAAATTTTTTTATTGTAACATTTTAAAAAATGAAACATTTTTAAATATTCTAGATTCATTACATGTAAAGTAAAATATTTCAAAAGTTTTTTTGTTTTCATTTTGATGATTAGAGTGTATAGCTCATGAAAATCAAAAATCCAGTATCTGAAAATATTAGAATATTTACATTTGAGTTTCAATAAATGACCATCCCTACAGTATAAATTCTGGGTATCTCTTGTTCTTTGAAACCACACTAATGGGGAAGACTGCTGACTTGGCAATGGTCCAGAAGACAATCACTGACACCCTCCACAAAGAGAGTAAGGCATAGAAGGTCATTACTGAATGGGGTGGCTGTTTACAGAGTGCTGTATCAAAGCATATTAAATGCAAAGTTGACTGGAAGGAAGAAATTTGGTAGGCAAAGGTGCACAAGCAACAGGGATGACCACAAGCTTGAGAAACTGTCAAGTAAAGCCGATTCAAACACTTGGGAGAGCTCCACAAGGAGTAGAATGAAGGTGGAGTTAGTGCATCAAGAGTCAACACGCTCAGACGTCTTCAGGAAAAGGGCTACCAAGCCACTACTAAAACAGAAACAACGTCAGAAGCATCTTACGTGCGCTAAGGAGAAAAAGAAGTGGACTGTTGCTCAGTGGTCCAAAGTCCTCTTTCCAGATAAAAGTAAATTTTGCATTTCATGTTGAAATCATGGTCCCAGAGTCTGGAGGAAGACTGGAGAGGCACAGAATCCAAGCTGCTTGAAGTCCAGTGTGAAATGTCTGAAGTCAGTGATGATTTGGGGTGCCGTGACATCTGCTGGTGTTGGTCCATTGTGTTTTATCAAGTGCAAAGTCAGTGCAGCCATCTACCAGGAGATTTTGGAGCACTTCATGCTTCCATCTGCTGACAAGCTTTACGGAGATGCTGATTTCCTTTTCCTTTAGCACCTGCCCATAGTGCAAAAAACACTTCCAAGTGGTTTGATGACCATGATATTACTGTGCTTGATTGGTTAAAAGGTTTAAATATGCTGTAACTGTAGGGCTAATAAAATGCGTTCTCTATGAACAGCATATGTGAATATTATGTAGACCTATTGTTTAAATCAAATTTATGCTTTAAAAGTAGAGTAATCATAGCAGATTTCATTCATAGTCTGTCTGTTTAAACATCTGCGATTAACTTCAAATGGCGACTTTGATGACAGTATTCTATAAAAATGATTTGCATTCCGATTCTGGCATCAAAAGGCACAATTTGTTTTTTGTTTTTTTCTCTTATTCCATGGATTTTACCCGGGTCAGTATCACCATAGAATGCCTTTCAAGCCTCACCATACTTAAAAATTTTGGTCTTAATTTCCCATTTGCTTTTATGTCATGTCATAAATAGTAGACACTCAAGTACTATAAAAACATATTAGCTGAGCTCCCACACATTTTTTTTTAAAATAATTATGGGCCATTATTTGAAGCATAAATCTTAAGATATGTCCACCCTGTCATGGTCATATTACTGTTAAAAACATTTTCATTGCAATATTAAGATGCAAATGATATTTTCTGAAAGGTATGATGTCTCTTTTCTTAAATAGAGTTATTTGTTTGCTTTCAGATTATAAATACATAAAAGATTTTATGTAAACCATGTGTTTTTAAAGAAACTCATACAATTCGCACATGTATTTTTTTCTTATTTGAAGAAAACTTTGAAAAAAACACAATTTGTTTAGATTTATGGCTTTGATTTTTATAGCAAGTTTAGAGTTCAACATGTTTCATAAAATATATATTTTATATAAAATATTGTTCATAAAGCATTTTCATAAACTTAAACCTCTATAATTTTTTTTTTTTTGGTTTCACTTTTAAACTTTTTCTAGTTCAACAATAATCTGCCATGGGTCTTCTTTAAAATGAGACCAAACTTAACTCTGTGCTTCCAAGCTACACATTTTATGCCTTTTTTTTTTCGACATGGACATTTTTGTCCAAGTATTTTTCTACCACCACTATGTACACGCAGTTGCAAGTGATGTAACTATGACATCTACTCTGAATTGTTCTATAGCAGTATTTTCCTTTGCAATTATATTAGTTGGATGCTAGTGCAACTGGCAGATATTTGCACCTCAGTATTGTAGTACATTATAAAATGGTATGCAATAATAACATATTGAGTGTAAATGATAATTTTTATTCAAATTATTAAATGAATGCTGCCTTATTGGGACAATAAAGCCCTCCCTACACACTAATCGATAAACACATTTGTAAGGCACTTTTTTTCAACTTTTTGATTACTTCCTCTTTTATTGAAAATAAATGCATTTCCGATTGGACATGTGATGTGAAAAGGGAGAAGAACGAGTTCGCCAAAAGGGCGAAAATTCAGCAAAATTATAATTGTTGATCTCTACCCAACATTTAATGCTTTAATGGACAGTGGGACAAAAGGAGTTCTTAAAGGCGATTGAAGGAGTGGAATTCTGGATCGAACTTGCACTTCATAATCATATGAATTATTATTTCTTGTGTTATTATTAACCTCCTAGATTGTTTGATGATTGAATAAATTTAGCAGGTAAAACATATATTAGTAGTAATAGACTATGGTAAGAATGGAATATGTAACGGTGTCCTTTTACATACTGAGCTCTATATTTCCTCAAGGTCATCAGGACATGCCATCTATGCGACCAACACATGAATAAAACATTTATGCAAGTTAGAAAATAAGTTGAATATGGATTTGGTCTGTCTTTTGGTCTTTCACTTACTAGGAAACGTCTCTCATCGTGCGTGTGGTTAACCATGTTTGATAAGATCCAGGGCAGAGCTAGGCAACTTTGAAGTACAGATAAGTGTTCTCTGCGAATGTGTGTGAATGTCTGTCTTTACAGCTAGAGGCAGAGAGAGAGCCCTAGGAGGAAACGTCATGTGCCATCACCCTGATGTCCAGAGTAATAGATATACGTCTCTGGAGAGACCTATTGTGTGGACCCTAATACAGACATTTTCCACCTGAACACTCCAGTTTATTATCAATGTGAATGCCCAGATATGTGCAAGAGACCACCTGGGCAATATTCTGACCGTTAATGACCACTGGTAAGTGGTCTCTAATGGATTTGGGGTTAAACATCATCTCCATTATTTTCTTTGTGTTAATGCTACAGAAATGTTCATCATATCACTGAACAAAGTTAGAAACCTCATGTTTGTAAGTAACAACATCTGATGTTCCAGATATGAAACCTAGCTGTGTCATCAACGAACTTAATCATGTAATTATTAACAGTACTGCATGTACATTCATTAGTATATAATGTGAACAGGACTGGAGAACTGACGCACACTGTGGGGTGCCAGTACTGATAATGGTAGATTCAGACAAGATCCTGCTGACTGCTTGGAACCACATTCATCTGCTGCATTGATTTCAAAAGAATGTGAGGCTGCAAAATAGTAAAGGCTAGACTAAAATCTAAAAACAACAGTCTAGCATAAGCCCTAGGATTCTCAAGATGTTTAGTCACTAGGTGCACTAAACTGTATATTGCATTATCAGCGCCTCTCCGATGTACATTCAGTACACTCTTAAAAATAAAGGTGCTTCATGATGCCATAGAAGAACCTTTTTTGTCTAAATTGTTCCATAAAGAACCTTTAACATCTGAAGAACCTGTCTGTTTCACAAAAGGTTCTTTGTAGCAAAAGAATGTTCTTCAGATTATAAAAAGGTAAGAAAGAGATTTAAAGGGGTCATCGGATGCCCATTTTCCACAAGTTGATATGATTCTTTAGGGTCTTAATGAAAAGTCTATAATATACTTTGGTTAAAAATTCTCAATGGTAGTGTAAAACAACACCCTTTTTACCTTGCTAAAATCAGCTCTGCAGAAATCATCTCATTCTGGTCGAGGATGCTTTAAATGCAAATGAGCTCTGCTCGACCCGCCCCTCTCTTCTCTCTGCTGCTCTGAGAGATTGTTTACTTTAGCCACATTTAGCGCGTAAACTTGCTAACTAGCACATTATTAGGAAAGGCGATTGCAAAGATTCATTAAAAAAAAAACCTTATACTCACTTCTGCTGTAAGTGAAGCTGGATTATGAATGATTCGCGTGAACATAGACGAATATATGTAGATCGGGAGGCGCATTCCCTTCACAACAAATGTAATCTATTACATCTTCAGCGGCTCAGATGTCGGGAGTAAATGACTACCACTACATTCATTATTACATCCAGCAACACAACACCTCAATCGCTCAATCGGAGATATTCTTGTCTAACTTACATCCCTGCTCCGGCATTGAAACAAAGATGGCGGACTGTTACAACTGATCTAAGGTAAGACGCTCATGTCAATCAGCTATCGTGGGAGTGGCCTCTGTCTGTGTGACGCCACAACGACAGGCATCTGAGAACAGCTCGATTTGAAAAAGGGGATATTATTTTTACAGATTAATTAAAAACCACTGCATGGATTTTTATCATTATAGGCTAGATTTGTACATACACTGCCAACACACATTAATGTTCAAACAACATGTAAAAGTGAACTTAGCATCTGATGACCCCTTTAAGAGACCTTTGACCGAATGGTTCTTTGTGGAACCAAAAATGGTTCTTCTGTGGCATCGCTGTGAAGAACCTTTTAAAGCACCTTTAATTTTAGAAGTGTAGTATATAATGTGAACAGGACTAGAGAACTGACACACCCCTGTGGAGCACCAGTGCTGATAATCGTAGATTCAGACAACGTCCTAACCTGCTGACTGTGATTGGTCAAAAATTAGTGGAACCACTTAATAATAAAGGGGTTGACATTCATCTGCTGCAGTGTTTTCAAAAGAATGTGAGGCTGCAAGGTATTAGAGGCTGACCTAAAATCTACAAAGTCTGTAGGATTCTCAAGATGTAGACTATAGGTGCACTAAACTGTTGATTGCATGGTTAGTGCCTCTCCAATGTTTATATGCGAGCTGATAGGGATCTAACTGTGACCTACTTCCAGTTTTAACTGGCTCATAATTATGCCTGTCATGATAACGACTTTTTGTTGTGCCATATATTGCCCCAGAAATAGTTGCGATAAGTGTGATTATTGTCATTTTAAGACCAATTTATGCCACTGAATATATAATCATAATATAACAGCATAATAGTGCAAGAAAGCATACACACTTTCAAATGACAACTTTTAATTCTTAAGAATATTTGGATCATGGAAATTAAGTATCAAAACATTAGATACCTTATAAACTTGAATAAATAGTAAATAATAGGGCTGTCAAAATGGCTGAAAAACTAAGTTTGAAGTTTGTACTTAAATATTGGCTGTGTCCGAAAGCTCTAAAATGCTTCCTTCGGAGGCAGCTTTCCAAGGCAGGAAGGCATCAAGGCACGTCCGAATTCAAATTTTGCTTCACTTCCTGTCTCCGGAGGTACCTTCTTCTGATCGAATTTGGAAGGCATCCTTCGCTACCTTCGATTTCCCACAATCCTGTGCGTGTGCGTCGTATAGGCTATATAAATAAAGATATTCTGGTGAAATTATACTTACTTTATATAATAGATGAAATCTTGACCATGATAAACTTTATGAATCGTAATAGTGTAAAAAGCATAATAAATAATATTGTTTGTAATAATAGTATTTAATAAAAAATGTTAAAATGAGTAGTAAATAAGAATAATATTTACAATATGCTACTAATAATAACGAAACAGCATCATTACTTGCATCAGTGCTTTTATTTATTTTTCAGCAAAAAGTAGCTGCCATTCTCAGTCGCCTTCTCCGATGCACAGACCTTCGGTGGGTAATGACATCGAGGTCTTTATGTATTATTAAAGCATTTATACATAACTGTATAAGATTGTTTTTTCTCCAAAATCTACAACTTAACCGTTAGGTAACCTAGCAACGACGTCACATTCCGCTACCGCTGATGTCTGTCCGAAACTGTTCCTGAAGTTGCCTTCGCCGCCTTTGAAGTAATTGCCTGATAAGGCAGCGAGGCAGCAAGTCAGCTGACTAGGCTTTCGGACGCGGCCATTATCAAAATTTAAATTATATTCAAATTTAAATGGCATAATTGCAGTTAGGGGAAATAAAGCTTTTGGCTTCCCTCCTGAGGCCACAAAAGGGCGCATCGAGCAAAATATTACTAATCCACGGTTCTTCAAAGCAATAAAATAACACGACTATCTTTGAAAAAAGTGCATAATGTTTAAAATAATGTTTATCAACCTTATATAATTAATTAAGTTGCTTAAACAATTAGAAACAAAACAGCATCATACAAGACTGACCGTATATGCAGCTTTGCTGTGGGTTCCGGTGAGGCACTTCAATAACTGAGAGAAGAGTTTCATCAGTTTGTGTCAGTAATCTAAAATATATGAACTTCAAACGAACCCTGAAGGCGCTGCTCATTCGTTTCTCTTATAACATGCATAAAAATGACACTTTGAGTAGTGATCTTGTTTTTCTCCCCTTAATTTTAATCGTTCGTAAGTTCATTTTTTTTAAATTCCCGCTGTTCTAAATCCATACAGGTGTTCGTTCCTCTCCGTCTCGCGCTCTGCTTGAACGGTCTCTCTCTAATGCAGCATTGGCCTCAAATAATACATACCAAACTGTATATGTATTATTCTCCATATAAGTTCAGCTCAGTACCGCATGGGAGAATATAATATTTATATCAAAAATACTGTGGAACCTCGAGTATTTTGAGGCTTCAGAGTGACGCGAAACGTTAAAGGAACACTCCACTTTTTTTGAAAATAGGTTCATTTTCCAACTCCCCTATAGTTATACAGATGTGTTTTACCGTTTTTGAATCCATTCAGCCGATCGCCGGGTCTGGCGGTAGCACTTTTAACATAGCATAAATCATTGAATCTGATTAGACCATTAGCATCTCACTATAAAATGACTAAAGAGTTTCGATATTTTTCCTATTTAAAACTAGACTCTTCTGTAGTTGCATCGTGTACTAAGACTGGCGGAAAATGAAAAGTTGCGATTTTAAACAATCAAGGAACCTTGCTGCCATACCATGGGTGCAGCATGCGCAATGATATTACGCAGCCGTCAACTCTGCCAGCTGCAACTCTGCATCTACACAAATTTAGTGCCGGTCACTTTCAGGCGCTGTAATATCATTGCGCCTGCTGCACCCATGGTATGGCAGCAAAATTCCTTTATTGTTACGCCGGAATGAGAGTATAGTTCCTAGCCATATCGGCCTATAAAATCGCAACTTTTCATTTTCCGCCAGTCTTAGTACACGATGCAACAGCAGAAGAGTCAAGTTTTAAATAGTGTTCCCTTAACTTACATATAACCAACTCGAAAATACGACGCTTGAAACCATATTGTACTCTTCTTAGACAACATATGTAAATGTACATATATTAAACCAATAAATACAAATATTTACTTGGCAAATTTGTTGATTGAGAACATTTTCAAACTCTGTGGAGAAGCTCACCATGATGGCTGACCAACATCATCTTTCTGCAACGGTCGTCACGAGATCTCGCGATAAGTGACTTTAAGAACGTGATTTCCTTATTAAATTGATTCACATTTTTTTTTTAAGTTGAGAGGGCAAATAAAAATTTGTCAAGTTGAGACAGTAAAACTTAAAATATTTAGTTGAATGAACAAATTCAGAAGCTGCAAGTTGTGTCAACTTAAAAAAATTAATTGAACCAACTAAACTGTGAAATAATTGTTTACAGTGTAGATGCTAGTGCTCATGGAGCTGGTGCAGTGCTCCTACAGGATGATAGCTTTGGTATTGAGCATCCAATATGCTATTTTTCAAAGAAGTTTTCGGAATGCCAGAAACACTACAGTACCATCGAGAAAGAGGCCCTTGCATTATTGCTGGCTCTGCAGCATTTTGAGGTCTACCTAAGCTCTGGCAGTAGTAATCCAGTAGTGGTTTATACAGAGCACAACCCTTTGGTCTTTCTTTCACGCATGTCAAATTCAAACCAACGGTAAATGAGGTGGTCCCTCATTGTTCAAGAATTCAATCTGGACATACGGTATAAAAAGAGGGTTGAAAATGTAGTAGCAGATGCACTTTCTCGAACTCACTGTAATGAAACCTAGTGTGAATTGAGTATAAAATGGGAAAAAAACAGTTACATTTTTATTTTCAGGGTGGGTGTGTTACGTCCCAGGATGTATTTCTTTTATTCAGTTTCCTGTTTACATCTATGATGTATGTGGCCATTATTTATTTATTTGGTGCACTGTGATTGTACTTTGTTTTCTTTTTGTTTTGCGTTGTTTTGTGCTCCCTCTCTGGTTGCTTGCTCTCTCTCTCTCTCTCGCTCTCTCTCTCTCCCTAATCCCTTCAGCTAGGTATAGACATCAGCTGTGTCTAATTAAAACCAAGCTTTGGGAGTGACCTGACTGGTTGATGAGATTGGAGCTGGTCTATAAGGTGTATGAGGTGGAAAGCCACGAAGCTGAGAGTGTTTTCCCTCCTGTCCCAGCATGTGGTTGTTGAGTCAGTGTGTTTGTAGACTGTTGTGAGCCTAAATTTTTGAATTTGTGTTACTAAGTGCTTCTTTTGTTACCCAATTTGATCTTTGTATAATTTGACTCTGTTGAACTTTACTGTTTAGAAATCTTTTGTTGCTTCCTGCATTTAACTGTGGAAGCTATAGAGAGGTGGATGCCATTTTCTTTTGCCAATCATGTTTTCTCCTGTTTTTGAATAGATGGGGAGTGAGGTAGAAGTTATATTGTTTATTTCAATAAAAAGTCAGTCAATAAAAAGAACTTATGTCCGATGACTTATGTATGTAACAAGGATCTAATACGCATGTTGTTGGTTTAGATGCAGTCATAAGTTTATTTAGCTCTTTCTGTTCTAAAGTTGTAAAGCACTGCAGTTTTGCTTTGGGTGTGGCGAATGAAGCTGACGTATTAGACGCTGTAGAATCTACATTTGTTATTGTATTTCTGATGTTATCTATTTTATCAGTGAAGAAATTCATAAAGTCATTACTATTAAACTGTAAGGGAATATTTAGATTGGGTGATGTCTGATTATTTGTTAATCTAGCCACTGATCTGAATAAGAATCTTGGATTGTTTTGGTTATTTTATATGAGTTTGCAGATATGCTCAGCCCTGCTTTTAGAGCCTGTCTATATCTAGACATACTGTTTTTCCTTGCAATTCTAAAAACTTCCATGTTAGTTTTTCTTCATTTGCGCTCAAGATTGCAAGTTTATTAAGAGAATGGGTATTACTGTTGTACCATGGTGCAGTACGTTTCTCTCTAACCTTTTTCAATTTGATGGGGGCAACAACTTCTAATGTATTAGAGAAGATAGTGCCCATGTTGCTAGTCATTTTGTCTAGTTCGTGTGTATTTACGCTTACACAGAGCAGTTGAGATAATTCAGGTAGATTATTTGTTAATCTGTCTCTGGTGGCTGGAACAATAGAAATGGCCAGTAACATCATCGCTTTGAGATACGATATCTATATCAGTAAGGTCAATTCCACGTGATATAAATAAAGCTAAAGTATGATTGAAATGATGAGTGGGCCCGCTGATATTTTGCTTGATTTCAAAAGAGTTTATTAAGTCAGTAAATGCAAGTCCTAACACATAATTTGCATCATCAACGTGAATGTTAAAATCTCTGACAACTAGCACTTTATCAAAATTAATCAATAGGTCTGAAAGGAAATCTGCAAATTCTTTTAAGAAGTCTGTATACAGCCCTGGCGGTCTATACACTTTAAGATGTTTATGATTTACACTGTCAGAAAAAAAGGTACAGTTCTGTCGCTGGGGTGGTACCCTAAGGTACAAAGTGAAAAGGTACAAATATGTACTTTTAAAGTACTAATATGTACCATTAAGGTACCAATATGTTCCTCTAAGGTACCAATATGTATTTTAAAAGTACTAAAATGTACCTTTAAGGTACTAATATGTACTGTGTAGAGGTAGGTAAGGTACAAAGATGTACCTTTTTACTTTTGTACCTTAGGGTACCGCCCCAGCGACAGAACTGTACCTTTTTTTCTGAGAGTGTACAATGTATGTAAAACTGACATCTGAAAGACATCTGTCAGACGTTTATACACAGCAGATGCTTTCCAGATCAAGATGTATATATATATATATATATATGAAATACACGTGCACACAAATATGAAATCCATACCAATACATTTTATGTTAGTAATATACACTTGTGAATAACTTGTGTATATATATAAACTTGACGCATGCATACGCCTATAGACACTGGCTTATACGTATAAACTTGATCCATGCGTATACACCTACAAAAACCCGCACATACTGTATACATATAAACTCGCGCGCATACACACATATAAAACACTCACGCAAACATACAAAATACATTTCACAAACCTATACAATTTTGATAGGTAAGACGCATGCTTTAATTGTGTATATACATATATGCAAGTGATTTCATATGTGGATGTGGGTGAATTTTTCAGTGCAAACGGAAGGCATTTCAATGTAAAAGGAAGCAGCGGCACTTCCGGCGGAATCTCCAGATGCCAGGGCATTTTAAAACGCTTAACGTGACTTAATGCATTAAAACAGTGTTTTTAGAGACCTTTCATATAGCAAAATCGCCTTTAAAGTTGTCCAAATTAAGTTCTTAGCAAAGCTTATTACTTATCCAAAATTAAGTTTTGATATATTTACGGTAGGAAATTTACAAAATATATTCAGGGAACAGGTAAATAGATAGATAGATAGATAGATAGATAGATAGATAAATTTATTCAGGGTTTTTACATTTTTTATGAAAGTTGAAGTTTCATTTCATATTTTAGGCGTTATTTCATTATCTTACAGCTTCCGCTAATAAAAATAGTCCGTTACAACATAGCAACAGTGAAATCATAGTAACAAAACGAGCCAACAAAATGTTAAATTATTATTACTCAAGCTACCTCTTAAGTCTTCCATTTTAAGTTAAATTATTCCGCTGGTTGTGTCACTTACAGGTTGGTTCTTTTTCCTAGCGATGTTTTTGTTTTCTTGCTTTAACTGGACAGTCTAGTTTCTAGACATCTATGAAGTTTTATTTTAACTGTCAATGGCTGTTTTACAACACATGTAAATTACGTTTCCGGTTTAGGCTAAATGAAAGAAATGAGAGCAGTCAGAGATCGCGGAGTGATATGAGAGATATGAAAGTAGCGTCGGCATCGGTTGCTCGGCTGAGTGATAATAATTTAGGACTGTTCATTTGCCCTGTATGTTTGTGGGGCCCTAGGCAACATAATGAAAATAGGCCTCACTAGTGTAAAAAACTGTCATAGAAATTTGACGAGTGAAGAGAAATATTCAATATTTAAGTGTGAATGTGTACTAATTGTAACACATTCAACAAACATATGTAAAAAATATTTAAACAAATAAAATAAAATAAAAATAGGAGTGCATAGTAGGAGATTAAGTAAATAGATACACATGAAACAAATAAATAAAATATAAATTAAGTATACACAAAAACAAAACAAAATAAAGAGAGCATAAACAAAATAAACATAGGCTTTAACATTCATAAATGATAAGAAATGCAGGCTATTCTGCTTGTTTTTAAGGATTGATTGATGCTAAATGTGCAAAATGTGGCTTAATTTTTCCTTATGTGACAAGTCTGTCTGCGATCATGGACAAAAAAGGACTACAGCAATAAATATTATGTATATAGCGGTCACAAAATCCTTTTTTCCAGCTCCGGAAAGATATTGTTTGGGTTCCATTTCAACCACACTTTAATCTCTCTATCATTGTTTCATTTCAAATAATTAAAAAAACAGAAGAACACTGAGCTTGTTGTGCCTGTTTGTAGGGCTGCACAATTTGGACAAAATGTTGTTTTTGTCAATATGACTAATTCTGATTATTGTTATTACTAAATAAAAACATTAAACAAAACAATAATTATTGTTAATGATATTTTACAGAACACCGCAGCATGACCTGTTAACATGCAGGAGGGCTAACTATAAATGTTTAGAAAGTTATAAGAATTTATTATAAAATTGATTATGATTAAAAATCTTATTTTTTTTTTTTTTTTTTTTGTCAGAAAATCTTATGCATTCACTGAGAGAGAGGAAAAAAACTTAGCCACACTAAAGAAAAAAACTTAGAGAGAAGTATTATTAATCCTATTTTTGCACAAAATAAGGTGTTAATTTGTAATACATGTAGCATTAGTACATTTTTATATGAATAAACTATAGATGCAATGCAATGCTAATCAACAGCCTTTATCACTTTATAAAATACTGTATAAAATAATGATTTTGCCTCATTCTGTGATGTTAAACAGATCAAAAAAGGAAGTTATTTCAAAAACTCGACTGATGTTATTAAATGAATTTGGAGCAAAATCATGTCATTAAAATGTTCTCAATAGACAACAGGTTTGTAAACAGACTCAAACCCATGCATGCGTTCTACTGAAGTAAATTTGAACGCACAGACTGATTTGTTTTTTTTTTTCTTTTTTTTTTTTCTTTAACACATATTCCGCACTGTACAGCACTAGTGTGCGTTACCTTAGTTATGTAAGGTGCGTGCGGCTTTAAGTTGTGCTGCGCAGACCGATCGGTGGATGACATTAAAGTACCACAAGAGCGATTTGAAAGCATGCGGAGCTGTCTGCGCTCTTTAGTTCTTGCGGAACTTTGATTTTACAAACGGATCTTTCTGCGCAGCGCCGCTTCAAATCGAACGCCCCTAAAAATCCAATTGATAACCTCGCGGCCGCGGTGCCCTCCCTTTAAAGCGGGGCTCTAGGCGACCGCCTGTATCGCCTGTTGGACGGGCCGGTATTATGCCGAATTCTGACCCCCGCCAGATTACTACCCCCATAGTATTATTAGGTTTAGGGTTAGGTGCGGGGGAGGGGTTAGAATTAGGGGTGGAGTTAGGATTAGGCAATCAGGTAGCGATTTCAACTAGAGGGGATAATAATTTGGCAGGGGTCGAAAATGGCACTGCCTATAGGCTACAGGTAGACCCGTATAAAGTCTTTGTTTGTCTGTCAAACTAATAATATGATCTAATAAAATAAATCATTTTCATAAAGGAGTGTCCAGTCCGTACGTTCAGTGTTTCTGTCTTCTCTCACCGCGGCGATGGAGAGCAACAGGTGCACAGAGGCGAGCTCCGGTGTCGGTTACACGTCCGCCAGACGCCCTCACCGGGCGGCTCTGATTCTGGCGCGGGGTGGCAGTAAAGGAATCCCTCTGAAGAACATCAAGAATCTGGCCGGGGTTCCTCTCATCGCATGGGTTCTCAGAGCCGCCTTGGATTCAGAAGTCTTTGACAGGCAACTACATTTTATTTTCTCTTTCTTCTTATTGTTTTAATATTAATGCTTTCATATGATTTTTGTTGTTCGTTATGCTTTGAATTTTGTCTTGGAAAAAGACAAAGAAGGAACGAAGAAACAAAATATCTGATGTTATGTTGTTCGGCAGTGTGTGGGTTTCTACTGATCATGATGAAATTGAGCGGGTCGCTAAAGTCTGGGGCGCAAAAATTCATCGGCGCAGTCCTGAAGTGTCCAAAGACTCGTCCAGCTCACTGGAGACCATCCAGGAGTTCCTCCGACTGAGGCCCGGTAAGACACAGCTTGATTCGTTTGAAAGTGTGTTTAAACTGAATCAAATTGCTAACATAGTTGAGTTTTGCAGAAACTGCAAGAATGACTTGTGCAACGTATCGTATGAGATGAACATTACAAACCAATAAGTTTTGTCACGTATGTGATCATTTTCCAGTAATTTCTATGTGTCTGCGAATTCACGGAGTTTCCAGCTATTAGCGCAAACTTTTGTAGCTAATGCATTTTACATAAATTTTGCATGTTTAAATACATCTTTATAATAAGTTATAAAATAAATGTCTTATATGTATAGAATATTTTAAAGTAATTTTAAGATAAAAATGGTGGAAAATATAATAAATAATACGTCACATTTTAATAGCTTATATATTATGTATATATAGGTGTATATATAGGTGTGTGTGTGTGTGTGTGTATGTATGAGAATCTATTACAACGTTACTAAAATATGACCAGTATAAGTGTATCATGCATAAGTATACCTAACACAAACAAGATTTGTGTAATTTTAACAAACAAAAAATAATATAGCAATATAATAATAATAATAATAATAATAATAATAATAATAATAATAATAATAATGATGATGATGATGATGATGATGATAATAATGTAAAGTAAATAGTGTGGCATGTATAAAAATACATAATATTTAAAGAACTAAATTTAATATATTTAAATGTTAAAAAAAAACCAAACCAACCTATTATCTACAAAACTTTAAATGTGACCATGGACCACAAAACCAGGGTCAGTTTTTTTTTTTTAATTGAGATCCGCAAGCAGAATAAATAAGCTTTCCATTGATGTATGGTTTGTTAGGACAATAGGACAATATTTGGCTGAGATACAACGATTTGAAAATCTGGAATCTGAGGGTTCAAAAAATCTAAATATTGAAAAAATCGCCTTTAAAGTCATCCAAATTAAGTTCTTAAGCAATGCATATATGAATCAAAAATTAAGTTTTGATATATTTACGGTAGGAAATTATTCTATATGAAACATGATCGATAATTTGAAAAAAAGAAAAATCGATAAATTTGTCCCATACAGTGCCTTTTTGGCTATTGCTACACATATACCTGTGCTACTTAAGACTGGTTTTGTGGTCCAGAGTTGCAAATATGTTTTTTTTTTTTTAATAATTGCATTTGAAAGCTGCATTAAAAAAATAAATAAATAAAAATGGATGTACCAAATTTAGACATGTATATATTATGTACATATATTAAATAGAAGGACATGCTGCTAAATGGAGGTGAATAATTTGTGCATGAATAAGAATATTAATGTAACCTAGTAGAAATGTTGACAAAACCAAAATATTATATATATATAAAGAAGTTACAGAGTACACAGAAAAAAATTGGTGCAGGGTTCACTTTGAAACAGTTTTCACTCAGAAATTGCTAGTAAATTTTACGAAAATTTACAAAGAAATTTCAGCTAACACACTGAATTAAACATGAAATTTTGAAGTAGAAAAACATTCAGTTTACAAAAGACATTTTCTTGTAAAAGTAAATAATCTGTTTTATTTACAACTTTGTATGTAAATTTGGATTGCAGAGGAAATTATATTTAACAAAGAAAGTATTGCTGAAATGTTGAGACTGCTGAAATATTAATTCTATTCACCCTTTTAAAATGGCAAAAATAAAAACCAGTTTTATTGCACTGGTCATTTATTTTGGCTGTGTTTCAGAGGTGGACATCATCTGTCATATTCAGGCCACGTCTCCATGCCTCCATCCGCATCACATCAAGGAAGCCTTGCAGATGATCATGGAACAGGGTTGTGACTATGTGTTCTCTGTGGTTCGCAGACACCAGTTCCGCTGGGAGGAGGTGGACAAGAACGGTATCATGAAAAAAATATCATTAGCAAACAACTGCTGATTTTTGATGACTTTCCAGTTGATGTTAATGACACATCATCCGTCATCATATTAAAGCATATTGTAAAATCAGAAGTAGGTTCCTGTAATACACTTTATCATATCGAGAGTCTCTATGACACCCAATCCTGTCATTATGTCATGTTCAGTAACACTCATAATCTTTACAGGACCTACATTTAAATGTTTACATGTCTTTTACTTTTGTCTTTCATTTTAATTAGAGGTTAGGAATCCAACTCCTCTGAACATTGACGTGGCACACAGACCACGACGACAAGATTGGCCTGGCGAGCTCTGCGAAAACGGCTCTTTCTATTTTAGTACGAGAAAAACTTGGGAAAACAGCCTTGTGCAGGTGTGTCATTATCAAAATATGGTGATAAGCCTGTCTATATAAAAATCAGTTATGTCAGTTATAAAAAAATATTTAATCTAGCCAGGAAACACTGTTTAAGGCCTCATTTTATAACATAAGTTATATGTAATAAAAGAATGAAATAGTCTGATGCTACACTTTCAAATTCTTTTAGAGTTAAAATCAACTCACAACATTTTAGAGTTAAATTACCACACTTAAAAGTGTTACTGATTTCACACTAAGACAGAGTTTTATTTACACTATATAATAACTCTGGTTCATACCACAGGGAATTCATTTTTCTTCAACACCAGAGCAAAGAGTGACAATTTAACGCTATTGAGATGTATTTTAACTCCAGTGTAACGAGTTGGCATTACTGTACACCGACCAGGTTAAATTAGGAGAGGTGACAGTAACTGTCAGGAAATAATTTGTGAAAATTTGCAGAGTTATATTGATGATAACATTGAGAGTACATCAAATCAATCCAAGTTACATTCAACTTTAAGTGATCACAGTAGAATTCTGCTCATTCTACAAAGTCAAAAAATAAAGGCAAAATGCACACAATCTAGTTCTTTATTTCCAAACAAGCCACTTTGCATCATGGAAGGTTTACTTTTAAAATAAAAGATGAATGCACAATATAGGCATCGGAAATAATATTCTTATTAATGGTCTGTGTGTTATTTGGTAAATGTCAGTGAGGTTGAGTCAATACCTTTAACTGTGCAACACAGTACAGTAGTGCTTGAGTCAACACAACACTCAGCACATGAAAAATTGCAGGATATGTGGATCAGTTATGTCCAGTTGCAAACAGTAAAGTTCAGTCATCTTGGACCTTTGGGTTTGTTGTATTCATAGAGAATAATTGATCCAGGTACTGAACTATCTAAACCACATTTTATCTATCACAAAAAGCCAACTCCGTTGTTAATGAAATCGTTCTCACCTGATGGATAGAGTGCGTGGTCAGCAGTTCAATAATCCCTGACGATGTCCTAACCAGATCAGTCAGGTCCGGTCAACTTAGAGCTTAATAGAAGTTTCGTTCAGATAATAGGTTATAAAAAATAAATCACTCTGAATCTTATTTTAAGAGAGGTTTAAACGAATCACTAATGGTTTTGGTTTATTAAAACAATAACTCATAAGCAATAAATTCAAAATAACAGCGAGAAAGTCTTCACCTGAGTTGTGGCTAGGAGAAAGATTAAAAGCTGGCATTAGTCTTGCATAAACATCAAAACGTCTCCTCCTTTTACTTCCATGTAAGTCAAGAATTTGGTAAATACATACACACACACATATTACTCTCTGTGAGGAGGGCTCCTGGTTGCCATAGTAATCTTAGGCACAGGATATTAAAAAAAATAAATAAAAACACTACAAAGTGAAACAGTTTTTTCAGTAATTTAATATCAACTGAAAAACTAAAATGCTGGACAAAACACATGCTGGGTTATTTTGACCCAGATGGTTGGGTTAAATGCTTTTACCCAAAATGCTGAGTTGTTTTAAGTTTAAGTTTTAAGTATTGCTGGCTTAAAATGGGCTACAAATTAAAAATCACACACAGAATTATAGAGGCAACAGCAATGATCAAAAGAATAGTTTCTTTTGTTCATAGTTTACAATATTACATACATTTAAACTCGTTTAACAAGCATTTAAGACATGAAAAATGTAACATTTAAAAGTAGCATTTTAATTTTAGAGTATTCAACCGTTCTCTGTAATCGCTTTTTACGGAAATAGCGCTAATTCTCGTGCCGGCGTGTTGCCGAAATCTGAGCAGGTGAAAGGCTGCTGTTCACCGGGGTAACTGCGAACTTCAGACTGCGGCCTCACATTTTACTCATAGCTAAAAGATGCCATGACTGACTCCAAAACTTGCCCATAAACAAACAGTACTGACATTAGAGAACATATTTTAACATCAAATTAAATTACACTCAGTACTATAACAAATAAAATCCATTTATTTTATGCAAGGCAAGAGACATTTCTATCATTCGAAGTGACGCAGCTGATATTGTCTTTATGTTGCGTTGCGCAAAACAATACAGTTTACAAAGATATTCTAATTGAAATAGCTTCTTTTCGCTGAAGAAGTGCACCAAATCGGCAGCGCTGAGAACCAGTCTCTCCTGTAGAGGATGCAAAAAGCCCGGGCTCTGACTGTAACTCAGCAATTGGGTTGTTTCGTCGGATACAGGCTCAACCCAGCGGTTGGGTAAAAAAAAATAACCCAGCAACTTAGTTACAGAAAAACTACCCAGCACCAGGGTACAAAAATATTAAAAATAACCCAATAAAATGACCCAAAAAGGTATGTGAAATGACCAAGTAGTGAGCAGCCTCTCTAAATGACCACTGCTGTGCTGACTGACATCTCAGCCTTGTGAGTTGCATTGGGTAAAACAATATAATTTACAGCACAGTAAAAATGAAATAAAAATGTATACAAAGATTTATTTTGCTAAAGAAGTGCACCAAATCAGCGGCGTGACCTGCTCTTTCTTGTAGAGGATGCAAAAAGCCTGCGTTATGACTGTAACTCAGCAGCTGGGTTGTTTCATTGGAGACAGGCTCAACCCAGTGGTTGAGTATATAAAAAATAAGCAGCTTAGTAACAGAAAAACTACCCAGCAACTGGGTATAAAATGACCCAACAAGCTAAACACAGCATTTGGGTTGGTTAAAAAAAAAAAAAATTAATAACCCAGCATTTTTAAGAGTGCAGAAAAACTACCCAGCACCTGAGTAAAAATATTAAAAACAACCCAATAAAATTACCCAACAGGCTGAACCCAGCATTTATTTAAAATAAAATAACCAAACATTTTTTAGAGTGCAGAAAAACTACCCAGCATCTAGGTAAAAATATTAAAAACAACCCAATAAAATGGCCCAGAAGGTTAAACCCAGCATTTGGGTTAAAAAAATAACCCAGCATTTTTAAGAGTGCAGCAACTTAAATGATTGCTTGTGTTTTTTCCTGATAACAGTGAAAAGAACTTAAAATGTTACATTATTTTTAATCGTACAGATAAGAATAATACATTATTTTAAACTGTAAAAGGTCTACTTTTATTTTTATACACTAGCAATATCAACAAAACGTTGTGCTTTTGTAAAATAAAGAAAACAAACCGGGCACACTTTCTGCCGTTTCAGTCTCTTCGAACTTCTTTCTAAAATGCACATCAAAAATGAATGAAAAAACAGAGAATACTTGACACACAGACATTTTAAATCTAAAGAAAGCTTGAAATGTCTATTTTTAAAAGAAGTATGTCATATTGAAAACAAATATTCTCTAATAAAATACGCAAGGTCCAATCCAGGGTTGCCAGGTTTTCACAACAAAACTTGCCCAAGTGCTCCTCAAAACTAGCCCAATCACGTTTAGAGCGGGATCCTGCATTCTGCGGGGTAAAATACAAGATGTTTTGGTGGGGTTTCCCTGGTAAAATTCGCATTCCAGGGGATAAATATCACGTTTTTGGGGTCTCTTCAACCCTTGGACATGAAAAACAACCGTGCCAAAACTAGCTCAATTGCGTTTGGATGGGGTCCCGCATATTGAAAACAAATATTCTCTAATAAATTACACAAGGTCCAATCCAGGGTTACCAGGTTTTCACAACAAAACCCACCCAATTGCTCCACAACACTAGCCCAATCGCATTTAGAGTAGGGGCCCCCATTTCACTGGGGGGAAAAACACGGTTTTTGGTGGGGTTTCCCTGGTAAAATTTGCTTTCCAGGGAATAAACATCACGTTTTCGGGGTCTCTTCAACTCGGCAACTTGGCAACACTGATTCAATCTTTCCCATCTGAGATTATTATGTGTAATGTTCTCTTCATACGATGATCATCCACGTGAGATGCTCGAACATGTAAACTTGTGACATAACTAGTCAGATTTTTCCCAATCTATAATGCCAGACTAAAATATGTGAAGTCAACTGCAACATTTTGAAATATGATCAACCTTTCATTGCATCTAAATGTTGTACAGCTCGTTTGCATTTTATCTCGCATTCTCCAGTGATTTATTAAAGGGCATACTGACACGCAAAACATGCTTCATGCATCAGCTTTTATTGGAAAAATGACCTGAACTAAATTCAAATGTTTTTTTAAGAATGAGCCATGTGTGAAAGCTCTTCAGATATTTTGATCTGTTCTCTATGTGTTTTAGTTGGGGAAGGTGGCCTACTATGAAATGCTGCCCGAGTACAGCGTTGATATCGACGTGGACATCGATTGGCCCGTCGCTGAGCAGAGGGTCCTGAGGTAAGCTGTTTAAATGAACTCTGTGGCCAGACAAAAAAACATCAATGAAGATAGAAACACTGCAATTTTCTGCAGGTATGGCTACTTTGGCCAAGAGGAGAACACGACGGTCAAGCTGTTTCTGTGTAAAGTTTCTGGCTGTTTGACGAACGGATGCATATACATGTCGGTTTCAGGAGAGGACTTGGTGGGCATCAATGCTCGAGATGTGGCGGGTATAAGGATGCTGCAGAAAGAAGATATAGAGGTACAGTTGTGTAGTCTGGTGTAGTCTAGTCACTGTGAAAAAAAAAACAAAACAAAGAAGTAATTTTAAGGTTTAAAACAAGCTGCAAGTCTTTTCTTCCCTATTGTGACTGAAGCAATGTATTGTCTGTTTAATTAGGTTGGCTTGAGAACCTACTGATCTGCTGCTTTAGCTTATTATTCTTCTTAGCCAAATTTCTACTCCTAGAGCTTTCAAGCTAGAACCACCAAACTCAGCCCAGCTCTTCATACTGATCTCACTTAGTGTGCTATCTCTTCTAACTGATCCAACTTATAGTTTACATAAAATTAAAGATTAAAAATCATAAAAATCCCATAGACTTACATTGACAGAATGTTCAAATGAGCCAAGACTATTCAAACTCCAACTGTCAAAATGTAAATTTAAACTCAAAGAATCCCTTGAGACTAAATCAAGACTTCCCTTCTATGTACTATTTCTAATCAATTTAAACTTCCATTCTATCTAATATTTCTAATCTATTTATCTATCTAGCCAAGCCTAATCATGCTAGAATCATGTTAGTAACTTGCTAATCATGCTAGCAACATGCTATTAACATGCTAATCAAGCTAGAATTATGCTAGTAACTTGCTAATCATGCTAGCAACATGCTATTAACATGCTAATCAAGCTAGAATTATGCTAGTAACTTGCTAATCATGCTAGCAACATGCTATTAACATGCTAATCATGCTAGTAACTTGCTAATCATACTTGAAACATGCTAGTAATTTGCTAATTGCTAATTGTGCTAGAATCATGCTAGAAACATGGTAACAACTTACTAATCATGCTAGAAACATGCTAGCAACTTGCTAATCATACTGTAATCATGCTAGAAACATGCTAGCACCTGCTAATCATGCTAGAAACATGCTAACAATTTGTTAATCATACTAAAATCATGCTAGAAACATGTTAGCACCTGCTAATCATGTTAGAAACATGCTAGCAACATGCTAATCATGCTAGAAACATGCTAGCAACATGCTAGCATCTTGTTAATCAGGCTAAAAACATGTTAGCAACATGCTACCAACTTGCTAATCATGCTAGAAACATGTTAACAACTTGCTAATCATGCTGGAAACATTCTAGCAACTTAATAATCATGATAGAGACATGCTAGCAACCTGCTTATCATGCTAGAAACATGTTAGCAACATGCTAACATCTTGGTAATCAGGCTAAAACATGTTAGCAACATGCTACCAACTTGTTAATCATGCTAGAAAGATGCTAACAACTTGCTAATCATGCTAGAAACATTCTAACAACTTGATAATCATTATAGAGACATGCTAGCATCTTGCTAATCAGACTAAAAACATGCTAGCAACATGCTGCCAACTTGCTAATCATGCTAGAAACATGTTAGCAACTTGCTAATTATGCTAGCAACATGCTAACAACTTGCTAATCATGTGAAAAACATGCTAGTAACTATCTGATCTATCTGAGACAGTATTCCCTTTAAAACATTTAAACTTTAACCTTTTAAAACTATTTTAAATTTCAAACTATTTCAGACTGAAAACCATCAAACTTAAAACTTTTTTTTCTCATTATTCTTAAACTTTTTAAACTTTTTTAAACTTTCTGGTGCGGTTTTCTCAAGTTTTTTATCTAGTTTGGATTTGACGTTTGCTAACTGTTGTTCTTGTGTGTGTTTAGGTGATCCTCATGTCCAGCATGAATGAGCCGCTGTCCAGGGGTCTGCTGGAGAAGGTCGCAGAGTGCACCGGCTGTGGACTCTGGTTTGAAAAGCAGCTGAATGGGCTCGAGGTGGAACAGCTGATGAAGGAGAAGAAGCTGCGGTGGGATGAAGTGGCCTTCATGGGTAAGAATGTCATGAAATAATCCAGCTAAACCTAGTTTATGCTTGATATGTCTATTGCATTTCAGCACATTTTGGGTTTCACATTTCTAAGTTCTCTAAAACCTCTTGTACCGTTTGTTTTTACTGGTACACCACTGATGACATATACAATTATTTATTTTTTCCCCCAGGATTAGACATTATTTCGAAATCCAAATAAATGAATAAAACAACAGAATAATAAAATAATAAATAATGAATAATATAAATACAACAAAAAAGAATGCTTGTTCCATTTTTTTAACTAGAAAATTATGGAAAAATTTTTAGAAATGTTGAAAATACAAATAGTTGTATCTGTAGAAGTGCTTTTAGGTGAATGTGCAAGAAAAAATAGGCACCACAAAAAGGTATTAATTTACTGAAAAGAAAATATTGTACAAACATTTCTCACTTACAAATGGCAAGTATTGAATTAAAAATGTCATTCTGAAGTAGAAAGACCAACATCATTTTTTTCTTGTTAAAAATACTTCAGTAAACTGTTTTTTTTATAACTTATTATAGTTTCATTTTAACTTTAAAATGAAATGATACAGGCTACAGTGTGCAAAATTGAAGAGAACACTCTACAAACACAGTTTAAATTTGTTTTTACTAACAAATGGCCTGACAACATCTCATCTGACTGCGGATAACTGTTGTTCGTTTGACTAGCGGTTGTCGCAGGCGAAGTAGAGCATGTCTGAAAATTCTCCCGTTTGATGTGATGGTAAAGACGTTCTGCGACTAAATAAACACACTTCTTGTCAGGAAAAAAAGAGACAGAAGCCGCAGTTGTGAGTGGGTTGGCCAACCCTAGGCCCAACTGGACAAAATGCATAACCTGTGTCAACACCGAGCCACTTGCGAAATTTAAAATAATTTGAATTTGTAGTGAGCAAATTGTGTTATTCTCCCTCACAGGTTCAGAGCCTGAGGACAGAGAGATCCTGTCTCAGGTGGGGCTGAACGGCGTCCCGTGTGACTCACCTGTGGCTGATCTCATTGCAGCAAAATACATGTGTCAGAGACCCGGTGGAAACGGAGCAGTTCGTGAGTTTGCCGAGTACATGCTGATGCTGAAGAAAAAGAGCTTGCTTGATGTACACCTGGATCGCATTGACAGGGCCAATTTCTAGATTGCAGTTTCTTTTTTGATGAAATGACACAATCTAACTCAAGTTAATAAAACTCCTGTGTGAACTTTTGCAGATGAATCGACACAATTAAAATGATTTAATTTAATAATGTGTAAGGTGTGTTTATTTATATGTATGTACATGTCATGTGGGGTCAGGAAAAAAATCTTACAAATCTCAGGTCAATGATTTTCTGCAGTTTCTATATAGAGATGCTGTAATCGTTAAACATTAAGTGGTACAATGTAATGAAACATGCAAGAAAAGGTTCAATTACATCTGTTCACAAATGTGGCAAAGAATGTCATGCTGAGTGTCATATGAGGTCCTCAGTATGGCAGGGTTAATTTCACTTTTGATGTCTCCTAATTGCAATTTAACTAGTTAGAATTCAGTTAGAGGTAATTATTACAATTAAAAACACAATTTCGATCAGTTAAGGCCCATTCACACCAAAAATTATAGCTATAATGATAATCATAATATTATGTTTATTCTAAGAGCATGCATTAGTTATTTTCTGTGAATGTAACTGCAGCGCTAACCCTCCTGTTGGTTGGTTGTTAAATTGTTTTTAACAAATTTTTGCACAGCCGTTTCATAATATGTGTCAAAATGAGAAAAAGTCACACAATTTCAAGAAGAAATAAATAGTTTAAACAATTTTCACAAATGGAAAACAGTTGAACAAACTGAAAATGTGAGGATATTAATCGAACAAATTCATCTACAAAGAATTGTTTTCTCAGATAAATATATAGGTAGTCATTACTTGGATTTGCTTATACTTTATATACATTTTTGAGGTGTTTTGTTTCTATGTGCAGGCCATATTTAATGATTTATGAGTATTTATAATATCTTCATTTTTTACGTGTGTGCACCTGGGTCTACTGACGTTTTAACTTATGTTTACTTTAGCTCAAATTTTGATTTTGTTAATATTTTTTGTGGAGAAAGAAATGCAGAAATGAAGAAGAAAGCCAAAATATTAAATGTCATCCACTAATTAATAAATAAATAAATAAATAAAAAACAATTTGACCTTAATTAAATACAGTATAATTAAATGCAGCTTATTCAATTACATTTTATTTCCTTTTTCATTTCACCAAAAATGCGCGTCACTTTGGCGGCAGTGGGGATTTCCGATCCAGTACTGAGAACAGTGTTGCCGAGTCCGCGGTTTTTTCCGCAGAGTTGGGCTACTTTAACACTATTGCCGCGGGTTGTTTTTCATGTCCGCGGGTTAAAGAAAGACCAAAAACATGTTATTTATTCCCTGGAAAGCGAATTTTACCAAAGGAACCCCGCTAAACGTGTATTTTACCCCGCGGAATGCAATTTTTAACGGGGAACCCCCTCTAAACGCGCCTGGGCTAGTTTTGAGGAGCAGTTGGGCGGGTTTTGTTGTAAAAACCTGGCAACCCTGACTGAGAACAACTCGAAGACATCTTACGCTTCAGAAGTTTTATTAGTCCGGCGATTTACACGGTAAGTAAGCTATATGTGTTCTTTGTAATGCCATTCATTACTGTAGCCTACATAGTCTTTTCAAAGAAAAGAGCGATGAGGAAATATAATATGTGGAAACGTGTTAAATTTGAAGTGTTTACATCTTGGTTTGTTGATGCGTCGTCTTCACGAGTTCACGTAGAGTTTTCATGAGCCAGTATGTCCAATTCTAGATTTAAATTCAAAGTCACAAGATCGTTTTTGAATGACCTGACGTTTTTCATCTAAAACGAGCAAATGTATTCATTGTGGAGCGCAAAACACTCTCATAATGTTATGTATGTTTCTTTCATACTCGAAGGAGGGCGCTCTCACGCAGATAGTCCTAATCAGACTCAGAAAAATAATTGATGATGTTCCAGAAAATTCCCTTATATGGAGGAAGGCATCCAGGTGTGTAGCTACATGAAAGCAGAAGGTTTTGACTGATGAAACTATAAGACATTCCTCTATGATAATATCATAATTGCTCTAAGACTCACTCATGCAGTAATTTGCTGTCACCTACTGGCGATTTTATGGTTTATGTTTGAAATATATTTCCCCTTTTTCAAACATTTTTATGCATTTGTAACTGCAGGTTAATTGCATTCAACTTCTGCATTAAACAGTCTGAATGCATCTAAATACCACTTCTGATACAGATTTTGTGCCATCTCGTCAAAAGCTTTGGGAATCATCTGTCCACGGCAGTCTAAAAGCTGCCAAATTAGCAGCACAATAACACGCTCTGACAAAATATAGTCTAAATATCGTTAATATCAACAAAGTTATATAAATATCAAGTAAATCTGATGGAAAAACTCATGTCTTGGTCTAATGACAATTTCTTTTTTTCCTTTTTCTTTTTTTTTTTCTTTTTTTTACTGAAATGTATAGGACTTCCAAGAGGAATGACATTTTGACAGACCTATTAAAAGTTAATGTGCTTATGTGGCACCCTTAAAGTATTTTAAACTTGTAAATGTGCGCTTTTATAATAACCAGGCACATGCTTGCTTTATGAATGCACTAGATGTGTTATAGTTTCAACTGCATTTGACATCATAAAGTCATGTTCCTTTTAGTCTCATCTTTCACACTTTTTTAAACAGCACCTTTTGTGATGGACATTGGATTAGGAAGTTAGTTTAATATTACTGAATTTACTAAATCATTAGTGCAATAATTTTGTATACCTCTAATCCATCCATTCAAGTAAAATGAACCTAACAAGGTATGGGTGGAACTACTCACTTGAAGATGCTGGAATGTAATCAATATAATTGAGTTGAGATAACTAGAAACACTACGTTTAACTATAAATTAATTTAGTGCAACCACTTGCCTTAAAAAAAAGGAGTAAAATCAAAAAGACCTTTTTTTCTGTGTAAATAAATATTTATTGAGTAATCCAACGTAACACTGAAACACTTTTGCAAATGTGTGCTTTTATAACAACCAGGTACACGCTTGTTTTATGATTCTATCTATTTTTTGTAATCTATCCACTAATCAGAAGACTCACCCATAGGCTTATTTCCAGGTTAAAGAAAAATGTGGATATGGTTTTTAATCCCAGACATTTAAAAACAAGGCTGACAAGTGCTGTACAGAAATGAATGAAACTAAGAAAACAGAAATAAAAGTACCAAAATTAAAGGGCACACAACAAAAGTAAAACAATAATCAAACCTTCAGCGAGCGCAAGTGCCTTCGCAGTTGCTGGAAGAGATCCGCGTTCAAACGCACACAATAGGCTAAAGCTCGCAAAGCTCCGGGAAAACGAATTACTATGAATGTGTCAGGGGGAAATAAAGAGATACTCGAATGAATTATTAATAAACTAGTGTTTTCTGAGCCAGTGTCGCAAAGATGACGATCCTGACTCGCCATCTGCTCACAGGACGCGCCTTTAGAGAGAAATGCATCTTTACATATTATATGAAAGAGTTTGTTTTCGATTTGAATTTTTTAGTTTTAAAGTAGTAAAGTAATAATTTAAAGCTTTCTATAGATATATTTATCCTGACTGTAAGGCAAGTATTCGCTGAGTTTCGTTTCATTTTTGTGCAGCGCTCCTGTTCAACACCGAGACATCAGAAAGCACATTTTGTTTGTTTTCTTTATATTTACAAAAGCACAACATTTTGTTGATATTGTGAGTGCACGCAAATAAAATTGGACCCTTTACGGTTCCGGATGATATATTACGCTTACCTTTATGAGCAAAGATTACAGCGTATTTACATTTTTTGCACCTCCATGTCCTGCAAAGCGCATTTAGCTTCCACTCTCCAACAAACGATTGTATCAGGGCCGCTGCTGGCCAAATGGGTGCCCTAAGCAGAAATTTACTTTTGTGCCCCCTCCCCCAAATATTACGGAAGTAAAAATAAAATAATAAAAAAAACATCTACTATAGGGGCCAAAATAGAACTTTATTCAAATAAAAGTAAATACATAAATAAATTGTATCATTTATAAATTACAATTGTAGCTCTACAGCAAAAAATACAAACTAAAATTACACTTTAAATAAAACATTTATAATAAATAAAATAAACAATAATAAACTGAAATAAAATCAACACTGTCATCTGCTGGAGCTTTCCAAAGTTCAAAATTTACAAAGGCACACTTCTGCTTTTTCTTGAGGCAAAGTCGTAAATGAGCTCTTCATATGATAAAGCCTTTGCTAATTCAGAGTTGATGCTGACAATTGCCAGACCACTCATGCGCTCTTGTGCCATAGATGAGCGCAAGTACGTTTTGATGAGCTTCATTTTAGAAAAACTTCGCTCAGCAGAGGCAACAGTTACAGGGAGCGTCACTGCTATGCGCAGAGCAATCCAGAGATTTGGATACAACTCTTGTAGGTGGTTGTCATGGAGAAATGATAGCATCTCCAGAGCCGTTGTGAGTGGTGGCAACTGTGGAAGGTTTATGATTTCTTGAGCTAGCTCTTGACCATCAATATCAGAACCTCCTTTTTCCACTGCAGTCAATGTCTTCTCTACCTTAGTGCAGTGTTTCTGTAAAGTCTCTTTTGACATCCCTTGAACTTGGCTGAAATCAAGCAGAACTCCAAATCTGTCTTTGACCTGAGTGAAAATTTCAAATCTCTCTTGAAGTGATGCCAAAGCAGAGTCCACAACACTATTGAAAAAGGTAACCTCAAGCTTTTTGAGGGCATCACTGATAGGCTCATCTGCAGCCTCATAGGCAAAATGCCTTTTAGTGCTTCTCAGCCTTTTCTCCTTAAGTTCAGGCTCTATGTTTAGGGCTTCACAGAGTTCCTTTGCAGTTGACTGAGCATCCACAAATCCAGACTGTCTGTATTTCATGAGAGAATGTTTTGCACTCTCAATGAGTCAAACAGCAACATCCAGTTGCACTGAACTGGACTGAAGCATCTTGTTCACCTGGTTAATATGTGTTAAGATGTCAAACCATACAACAGTGCATATCAGAAACCTAAATGAAGCCACTTCTTCTGCAAGGGCTTGAGCCTCTACTTTGGCAACTGGATCATTCACAGCTTGCCTTGCCTCAATAAGAGCATTTCTGATCTCCTTCACTTGGTGTCTGACAGCTGTAATGCTCTGCAGTCTGCTTTCCCATCTTACATCACTCCAAGACTTCAATGTGAGATGGACATGCTTCAACAAGATGTTCCATCGTTGTGTAGCTCCTGAAAAGAATGTGAAGAGTTTCTGAACATAACCAAAGTAGCCAACAGCATCCTTAGATGCCTTTGCTGCATCTGCTATCACAAGATTCATTGAATGTGCTCCACAAGGTACAAACAGAGCTCTTGGGTTTTGCTTTAGCAGTCTCGCTTGCACTCCTTGACTTTTACCTTTCATATTAGCACCATTATCGTAGGCCTGTCCTCTGCAATTTTCAAAAGGAATCTGAAGCTCCTGAAGCTTGTCCAGTATCACATTTGACAGATTCAAGCCAGTGGTTTCGAAGACCTCCACATATCCTAGAAAGTATTCTTTAACCTCTGGCTTTGGCTCCAAGGCTACAGTCCGCAGTATGACTGACATTTGTTCTTTATGACTTGTATCCGGGGTGCAGTCAAGAATAATTGAATAGTATTTTGCCTGATGAATATTGGACACAATGGTCTTCAGTATTTTGTCACTTATAAGCTGTATCAGCTCATTTTGGATTTGCTGTCCAAGGTAATGTGTGCGAGTGCTTTTGTCCTTGACTCTCGACAGATGATTTTCTATCACAGGATCAAACAGTGCAAGAAGCTCGACTTCCTTGAGAAAGTTGCCATTGTTTGCTTCGTAGAGACGATCTGAGGAGCCCCTAAAAGCAAGATTTCGGGATGCCAAAGATATTGTGATGCTGACTAATCGTGTGAGGACATCACGCCACCTTTTTTTTTCTGCCTCTAAGAGAGTTAATTCTTGATGGTCTATTGTCTTCTTGTTCTTTAGACGCATCTCAAGTTCCCTCCATTTCAACATGGATTGTGTGTGGTCTAAGGCATTGTCGTGACTCCTGAGACTCTTGCTGAGGTTGGACCAGTCACTAAAACCCTCCCTTGACAGGTTTGTGTCTTTGGTACTGAAGAGTTTACAAGCAAAACAAAACACACAGTTTTTCTGCTTTGAATAAATAAGCCAACTTCTTAACACCTTCTCTCCATTTGTGAGTATGCGATAGCATTGCAAACTATTAAAACCTCGTCCATCTTTGTCTTTGGGGAAAGAAAAATCTGATTCTACTTTAAATGGTCCTCTCTGTACAATTTCAAGGCGATCAGAATCTGTTAGACGAGACGGCCAGAGAGAAGGATCAACTTGCAGAGCACTCACAGGGGACACCACATCAGTTTCTACTTCTTTAATGAGTGACGGTTTCTCTATGATTATAGAACTACTCCCAGACTGTAGGTTGTCACCAGTTGTGGGTAGGTTGTGTGCAGTTGTGACCACCGCATCTGTACCTTCATAGCTGGTTGATGGACTGGCTTCAGTGCTACATCCTGCATCAGTGACTGTGCAGCTGCTAAGTCCCTCTGGATCAGTGCTTGATGGTACCACTTCATCCTCTTTCATAACAAATTTCAGCATTGACCCTGCATTAAATGAAGCAGAAGATATTATCTGAAGAATTACTGAGCGCACTTTTAAATAAACAGTTATTTTTGGTCAAAAAGGTAAATAAAGAGCGAAATAGCAAGATCGGTGTAATAAAACAGTTTTATCAACAACAAAGAGTTACCTCCAGTGGCTATGATTTTATTAATACAGTTGTCTGATTGATTTAATAGTCTCAGAATCATACAAAAGGAAATTAAGCAGTTTTACTATGATAAAACCATGGTTATCTGCCTTTTTATCTATCTTTCTATCATATCCATGCTTGTAAATTGTGTTTTATAGAATATATAATATTTGTATTTGTCTGTATTTTTTAAATATATTTTTATTCTGTGTTTTTACCTGTTTGCACCAAGGGTGTGAGAGAAACGAAACTTCAAAACTCTTGTATGCACTGTGCATGTGGCAGTTTTGACAATAAAGCAGACTTTGACAATAAAGCAGACAAGGGTTATGATGTCCACATATTTTTGTTGAGGAAATGATAGGAAAGATTATGTGGATATTTTAATTAAATGTTTGGTCGATATTAAACAAGGAATTCGATCATCATGTAAGTGTAACAACTGCATTTGCCAGGCCTTTGGTGCCCTTTTCAGGCATTTCTATTAAAATTGTTATGTAAACTGTTAATTTTGTATTAGATTATGTATTTTAACACTGTTATTTAATGACACCATATGGTCATTATTAATCAATAATTATAATTGCCTCTGTGTTTTAATATAATGCATTTTAAGTAATTTTGTTTATTTAGATCTGCTTGTATTCATATTAAGAAAGATGCGTTAGTCGTGAAATTATTACCGACATTAAAACACATTATTAACATCGACAGAATAAAATAAAGTTTCACAGGATTATGAACGTACCTGAAAGTGATGCACGGGCTTCATCTTGGGCTTTTTTTTTTCTTTCGTTTCTCGGCGCCGGACTGTTGATGTCTCTTTCCAGGACCAGGCATATTGTTCAATTATTATCATTTTTGGCCAAATAGGCAGCCGTAACAGAGGTGAGGGCGCGCGTGTCATCACGTGTGCTTAGCCTACTCTGCGTTCACCGTAAAATGCAATATATACGTTTATATTTTTGTTTATTTGTATATGTATATTATTAATATTAATTTATTATTATAATATATAAAAACGAATTCTTTTGAGCAGCTGGGATGGTGCCCCCCTGGGAGTTGGTGCCCTAAGCAGACTGCGTACTCTGCGTATAGGGAGCGGCGGTACTGACTACGTCCGACGACTCAGTTGTACCCACGTTCTTTTTTACAGTAGCGCCCCCCGGAAACTTGTGGATAGTGCAGTGCTGATAAAATTTGAGTCACTGGCTCATACTTCCATGAGGAGTCCAGCAGCTGCATTTTACACAAACTGTGGATGGGAGAGAGAAGACTGAAAGACACCACAATAAAGTGAATTACAATAATCTAGACAAGATGTTATAAAAGCATGAATTACAGTTTGGAAGATAAAAACAGATAAGAATAAAACCACTGTAAGACTGCGACACAAAGGCCCACATATCACTCCAGACATGTCAACAGGACCTAATGATTGATCAAATAAAAGGCAGCACTCCGATGTAATGAAACTAAAGTCATAGATTTCCCAGAACCAAGTTCTGTAAAGTTATCATTTGAGATGCGTAATAGGGCATATTCAGTACTGTAAAGATTTTAAACCAGATTGAGATAAAAAAGTAGATTAGAAATAGGGTAAAATTTAGAGAGGAAGAATCTAGGTTTGGTTTTTAAGATATTTCTCAAAATCAGAGTATATTTAAGACTATCACGGAAGGAGCCAGTAGATAAGCATTTGTTAATAACCAGTAACAGGCCACAAATGACTGTGTCAATGATTTTTCTAAGAAAAGATGTGAAATAACATCCTGAGGACAAATAGTTGGTTTTAGGCCAGGAGAAATACAGCTTCTCTGATTCGGGTCAGGAGAAGTGTGGACTTTCTGAAACGGGTGAGCAGGTGTGTGGTTTCTCTGAAGCGGATCAGGGGAATTGCGGCCTCTCTGAAACAAGTCAGCAGGTGTGTGGTTTCTCTGAAGCGGGTCAGTGGAAGTGTGGACTTTCTGAAATGGCTCAGTAGTTGTGCAGCTTCTCTAAAAAATGATTCAGGGGAATTGCGACCTCTCTGAAATGAGTCAGCAATTGTGTGGCTTCTTCGAAGTGGATCAGAGGAAGTCTGGCCTCTCTGAAACGGCTCAGCAGTTGCACTATTTCTCTGTTGTGTATCAGGGGAATTGCGGCCTCTCTGAAATGAGTCAGCAGTTGTGTGGTTTCTCTGAAACGGGTCAGTGGAAGTGTGGACTTTCTGAAACAGCTCAGTAGTTGCGTGGCTTTTCTGAAGCGGATCAGGGGAATTGCGGCCTCTCTGAAATGAGTCAGCAGTTGTTTGGCTTCTTTGAAGTGGTTCAGAGGAAGTCTGGCCTCTCTGAAACGGCTCAGCAGTTGCACCATTTCTCTGTTTTGAATCAGGGGAAGTACGGCCTCTCTGAAGCAGGTCAGGTGGAGTGCAATCTTTGTAAAACAAGTTGGGAGAAGTACAGCCTGTGTGGAATCTCTGAAGTGGGTCAGGGTTAATGTGGCTTCTCTCAAGTGGATCAGCAGTTGCATGGTTTCTTTGAGGCAGGTCAGAATGTGTGTGGGTCCTCTTGGGTACATTAGAAGTATGATGACTTTGGGAATTAGGAAGGGCATTTGGTAAACTATGTGGAGGTTTGCAGAAAGATAGAACAGATCATTTTAGGCATTTCACAAGTTAAATTCATCAGTTACCTTACTCAAAATAACAACAACTGATACTGCCTACAATTTTGTCGCTTTTGATTTGGCCAACACAGACTTCTGAGTGGATCCAGTCTTCTGCATCCTTTGGGAGTCAGAAGAAAATGAGTGAAAGATCTTTGGAGCACTAGGCAGTTCTTCTGGTCTGTTCAGAGAAAGAGAGAGAAGCTAAATGTAATATATTAGAAATAAGTAAACAAAAAAGAAAATCTATGGAAAGTTACCTTTTCTTTGCATTATCTTTTGACCGATCCAAACTGATTTCTTCATCCTCATCTTCTCCAGGAAAAAGTATGTTCTTCGGGCTAAATATCACTTTGTTACTTACATATGTGCCACATGTTACAATACACCGACTAAATGTAATCACAGATTATAAATAAAGACAACTTACTTTCTTCTTCGTTTGGCTTTAATTGGGGAATCCTCTCCATCTGTTGCAAGGTCTGTGTGTTCAACAGCTTCAGGTAGTTTTAATCTTGCCTCACTGTAACTGTCTGCAAAAGATTACAATAAGTAGCAGTTGGCTGCCCTTTTCATTATTTGATTTCATGACTTGATATTTATATAAAAGTTGTTTTAACACTCAAATAAGGCCAACGTATCAGAAACGTCTTAAAACACAATCTATAAAGTAATACTTACTTGATGTAAATATAATTCTGACCCTGTGTGGAGTCCATCCTTTCCCAGGTTGTTCCTTATTTTTTGTGGCTTTTACAACGTCCACTTTATTTGGTGGCCACATGCATTCATTTTCACTGACCCAATTGGAAGGCACCACTTCTACTTCATTTGTTGTTTCAAAAATCACAATGTGATACATTGTCTAAACAAAAAAGTGTAATTTAGTACTTTGTGTATCTTTTTAAAATAATCTGCAGGAACACATTTGAGTGGATAATGTGAGAAGAGAGACTATTTTTTGGAACTGTAATTGCACACAACATGTACCGCAGTTACAAGGAGAGAAAAAAAAAATTAATACAGATTCACTGGACCCATAAACAACTGCATGATACCAAAAAAATGTATCATGTACCATGTAAATCAATAGCTGCAGTGTGGTTTGTTTAAATGCAGCAAAGGTATAACAACAAACTTGTCATGAAATGGCAGCCTGACATACTTTTGTACACTCTCCGCTATCTGGAAATGTTTCACAGTCATAGACAAGATAGAAACCATGAAGATGCCTAACTCCCTAGAGTCAAAAGGGTATTCAAAGAATGCTTCTTGGCATCTGTATTCCCTACCTACAATATATTCCACTCCACTATCAACAATAATATTTTCAACCAAAACAAACCTGTTCTTTATTTTGATGCAGGAATCTCTATTTGTAGTTTTGATAACTGCACCATCCATGGACAACACTTTAAACTGTTTTACTTCTCCCGTGAAAAACTGTGGTACTGGTCCTTCAGTATGTTCCGATTTATAATCTTTGGATGTCTGTGCATTAAGATTACAGTTGGAACTGGCTTCATCAATTTCAGACAACCTGCGGATCACTTGTGTCAACGGATTACGTGGGCCTCTAACCAATTTTTTAAGATGACCCAAGAAATTCTCATACGGAAAAGATGAAAATAAGTCCAAATTACCATGGATTTTTACATCTTCACATAGATGCACCAAACCATGAAAATTGTAAACTAAAAATTCTGGTCCATATAGCTGACCAAAATGTTCAACAAATGATACCAAAAGAGAATTGGCCAGATTGTTCATCGTCCAGCAATATTCTGAACTCAGTAATATGAATACACCAACTGACAAAAGCATGAAATTGTCATATATTTGAGACTTTAACACACCCTTCAGTGCAACAGGCCCAGTGTACAGCAGGAACTGGCGAAACTCTGTGGCCTTCCACCTACTTCTTTCAGCCAGTGTACATGGTCTTCTAGTGAACTCTGAAGGAATGTAATCCCTCAAAGAAAGCAGTCTCTCTGAAATCAAGGAAGCTTGACTGCTTGACATACGACAACGCAGGGGTCCAGGAGGACCCATCCACAAATCAAGCAGATGCCTCATAACCACTAAACATACTAAGTGCATGTAATCGTAAGGGAAGCTGGCAACCATGTCAATATTAAGGTCAGCCAAAGGTGAGTGTTCATGCATGGTGTTCTGCATCTGCATCTGTATTTTGTCTAAAGCATTCATCAGTTCTACGTCTTGCACTTAAATCAGGGAATGTCATTCAATGTCCTATACGGACACCAGTTTGGTATGCACAGTGTGATTTCACACCTTTGACAAAAGCTCGGGCTGGGGTGTCGCATACAACAGAGCAGATGTTCAAAAAAAAACCTCTTTCCCTGATAAACAAACCCACTGCTCAGTGACTTTAATTCACTCACCAGATGTTGCAAATACTCTGATAAGGACTTTGGTTTAGTGTTGCCACACAAAAAGACCAATCAGCACTGGTTTCTCGCTGTACCCCTGCAACATACCTAGAGTGGGCCAAAACTGAGTACTACTACTTTTGAACAGGGGTAGACCGTCAAAATTCAGCTGTAATTTAAATGAGTGTCTGTCTGGGACAACAGACCACACCTTATTCAACAATCCATGAAATGAGCTTAGTATTCCAAAGTAGTGAAACAATCCACCTGATAAAGTTTCTATGTTGTATGTTGTTTTTGTTTTAAGTAATGTTCGCCCATCTTTTGGCAGAGAGGGATGGTGAACTTGTAAAATGCAAAGCAGAGCTGATAATGCAATCAGGGGAATGCTAAATTCAGCGGCCCAGTCGGCAATAGAATCCCTCAAGTCATCAATAGTGTCACTGCATGCATTACTATGATCCATTTCCTCCTCATCAGACACAAACCTATCCTTTGGAATCTGCTCATCCCCTCCATCTCTGCTGCCCTGCAACTCCTCCTCAAACCATATCGAAGTTTCATCATTTAGACTCTCTGCATAATTTCTTTCAAAGTCTTGACTACTCCACTCAGTATCTATTGACTGTATTAGTTCATCAACTTTTTTTAATGCCTGTCTTCTCACATTGCTCCTCTCATTGTAACTCCAATTACCCTCCATACCAACAGTCTGTCTCAAATTTCTTGCTCAAGCACAGTCCTGTAGGAAAAGAAAAAAAAAACGATTAACATTGAAGATGCCTATTCAACTATTTAAGATTTACCTATATATGATAATACTGTAGCTCTAAAACTGTTTTATTAATAATTTTGTTAGATCATGGAATGTGAGTGCTTCTAGGCCAGAGGTTCCCAGCCTTTTGTTTTTTAAGTAACTGTAATTTCATTGTTTTTAATCAATCAATTTATATCCACATCTAAATATTTTATATTTAATTATTTTATCCATAATTTGTACATTCCCTTTAATTTCATAGGATAATACTAGCCATTTGTATGGGTGTTCTCCTGGTTCAGTTTTGCCGTAAGTGGCCAATTGTTCATGACATTCCTACTTGTGACCTCTAAACATTACCCAGGTTAAGAACTATTGTTTTAGACAACAATGAAATTCATGTGATTCATTTAATTCTTTTAGTGTAGTTATTTTAATGGTACAATATAATACTTTTTTTCTCAATCCCCGACAAATATGGCACACATGGAAATGAGATGACTAGCAGGACATGAAAGTACTAAGCATGCCTCTGTGATCACAAATAAAAGAAAATCAGGAGCATGTCCTTTTTATGTGAAACAATGATTAATCCAGATTTTACATGACTAATGCAAAATTCTAACAAAATAACAAATGGCTTTCTTATTGTTTTACTTATTTATTTATGTGTACAAACAGGGTTGAAAACTTTTTCATTCACCAGCCAATTTGGCTACTTAATATTTAAATAATTACAGGCCATTCAGAACGTCTAGCTAAAACTAAAATATCAGAAATATCCTGATGATCAAAATCACATATTAGATTTAGATATAACTAAATCTGATTTTACAACCATTGAATCACTTTCAGCTTTACAAGTCAATCACTGTTGTTGATTTCGCTGTGATTTTTCCTATCATTTGAATAGCATTACACTGTTCCGCACACAATGTACCGCGCCTCGGACATTCCGCAGGCCGGTCTATCGACTGTATTCGCGTTCTTAAGTTCAAGGCAGCAGTGAATCAGCTACCATATACAGTAGGCAAAAGTTCACTTCAATAAAAAAAAAGTGGCATCCGAGCTTGAACCGAGCTAGCGGTAGGGCTGTGATAGTCATTACATAAATAGTGATGGAATTCATGAATCATAACCCGCCAAAATATTTAGTTGCGTTACCTGCCACGGTCGATTTTTAACCGCATTTGGCGGATTTTTGTTAATTCTGTTCATTTCAATTCCTGAAAAGGCCAAATATTAATGCAAAAGTCTTAAATCGGTCATTGAATTGCAGGTTAAATAAAAATACTACAGTAAGAGAGCAGTACACACATGGCATCGAAAACTTGATCTGTTTCGGCAGGAGTGCAAAAAAAAAAAACATATATCTACAGTATCTATGTATTACATCTAAGGTTAGGTTGTACACAACATAAATTCACTTACCTGAACAGCGGTTGTCTGACAGATGTCTTCACTCTTCAGCGGGAGAAAGCAAATTTCAACCGACGCTGTATCACGTGAACCTCATCCACCAACCAGAAAAGCTGCAATTACCATACAGATCGCGCCAAAAATAAACAATCGACCGCCCATTTGTAACTTTACATATTTTCAAATAAACTGTTCTTTAGGAAAAATATATATTTTTAGTAAGATTTTAGAATTTGGGGCGCTTAAACTAAAAACTATGGAAAACGTGGACAATTTTATTTTATTTTTTTTTTTTTAGTTTATAAAAACTAATTAAAATAAATAAATAATACTTCCTAAACTAATTCAAACTCAATTACCTTGTTATGAAAATGTATATTTTGTTCAGGTCAAATGGATTTTGGAATTTATATTGATTATTTAATTTTGTGAACATTGCTGAAAAACTAAACACTATATTTATTAATTATTTTTCATTTTTATAATCTGGACATGGCTTTTTTCACTCATATATAAATCAATTAATAATATATTATTATTAACTATTAAAATCATTATATATGTTTCAGAGAGAGAGAGAGAGAGAGAGAGAATGAAAATAAGAATCTTGCCTTGAGTAGCAGGCCTAAATACATGTAATTGTCCAGTACACAAAGTATGGCCCAAAATCGCTACACTGATCTGGGCCACTCATCTCCCATCCACAATTGGCCCAAATGTAGTCTGCCGTCATGCATGCAGTGCCATTATTGCCACGCATGGCCCACAGTTTGGCTGACATTACGTATGCCAGTGCCGGCAACACGCCAGCAGTGCCATTATTAGGCCACATTTGGGCCAAGTCCGTTTGCTATGTGGGTTGCTATTCCACAACTTTCACACCATCATCAGCTTTAGTAAAATAAGATGGGGATTTGACTAACTTATGTTTTCCCCTCTCCTAATTTTTTCAGATAGCCCCTTTGTTTTTAGAAAAGCTGACATTTTTACTTATCGAAGATAAATTCTATTGCTTACCATTTTCAGATTATGCCAGAACGAAGTGAAGAGAGGTGAATGCGGACATTAGCGGACATTAGGCGCAGCAATAACCTGAGATACGTGAGATACGTCGTTCAAAAGTAAAATATAAAATAAATGCATTTGATTTGTAAACCAAATTCAAAACGCGTAGTTTTAATCTCTAATGGTAATGCATGGGATTTATGGAAAAGCTCCTAATAGCGCTAAGCGATCAGCGCTACCGATGGCCAGTCAATCTACTCCACAGCCAATCGCGGGCCCCCTCCTTGCTCGGGCCCCGGGGCTTCAGCCCCACCTAGCCCAATGGTAAATGCGGCTTTGGCTACTTGATATCGTGTTCATTATCAGAGGCGATACAAATCAGCTTATCAATGTCTTCAAGATCACTAGAAAGTTTGATTAGGATTGGAGCTAAACTATGCAGGACAGTGGCCCTCCAGGACCGAAATCCCTGTTTTAGGTGAACAACAATTTCCTTACATGAAATCAGATGGAAGAACATAATGGAACATCATAAAGTGATGTGTCCTGGAATTTGTGCTCTGCATTTATCCCATCCAAGTGCATGCACCTACATAGTTAAAGTTGTTATCTTATCTATGTATGGCTGGAAAAACGTCAGACACTTTGATCTTCGATAGATACAGACTATACAAACACAGTGTATTAATGTACAGGCATCTCACTGAGAAAAGATGCGAGAAAGCTTCTTTCTCACCTATACATTTGTTCCTTTCCCCCCACTTCCTTACCTTCACTCAGCTCTGTGCAGTGACTGCACTGATACAGATGAGAGATACTGCAGCTGCTGATGGGTGTGAATCAACTCAATCACTCTTGTCTGTAGATCACTATAGTACAATGCAGAACACTATCTATCTGATAATGAATTCAGTCTGTACAAACCGTTGGCTGTTCATTGGTATTTATAAAGCACATATTAATGTTTTTTTCTGCATGACCATATTTTAGATCCCTTTATCCACCCCATAACTATTAATAAGCCACAAATTAGGCGTTTATTCAGCCAAATGTCATATTTAATAGTTGGTTAATTGGAAGAATTGGACCTTAAATTTAAGTTTTCTCTGGCTTGTACAAAGTGGATTTGTGTAGCAGTTAGTTTAACCACTAAAGAGGCTGAACAGAATATGCTTGACGCACAACATTACAAAATACTGTATCTTCCTTTGTCCACAGAGTTGCAGTCAAAAACTGAATAAACAACTTATTATATTTAAAAATAATTTACTGAGAATCAAAATACAGTCTAAATAAATAAATAAATAGATAAAGTCTAGTCTAGTATTTCACTAACACCAGCAGTGTGATTTTGTGGGGCTGAGGTGGAGAGAGAGGAAGTTTTTCATGAAAGGGAGCTGGGAAAGATGGAGTTTGTAGATCATGAACAGCGACCACATCACAGTCACTGCTAGAGACGCCACCGGGCTTCAATACAACCAACAAAAACCCATTCACTGCACACAGACAGTACCTTTGTTATATTCTTTGTGTGCCAGATGATAAATGGCTTATCAGTGACACAAAGAGATTTTTTGTAACATATAATTCAAACTATTTCTGAACATTGCACAGTTCTGCAACACACTGTAAGGAAATTATACAAATAATAAAGGATAACAAAATAGATGTGTCTACATTCTGTCAGCTCTCTTTCTCATGGTGATGAGTATTTGTAAATCAGTTTATTCTGTTGAATTACTTTGTCCTAAACAGTCCTCTTTCTCTCATATGTAGCTTTGGAAATTTTGCTTCATTCCAGAGAATCTGTTTGTCCTAAACAGTCCAATATGTAACTAAAGTCCTACTCTTTTTAGTGAATTGTTTTGTTCAGACGGTACTACTTTCAAAAGTTACAGCTTTAAAATGCGACAGAGAAGGTCCACCTTGTTTCACCAAGGTTCATCCACTTGGAGATTTCTGGCCTCACCACTGATCTGAGGTGATCTTTGACCTCTTTTATCATGGAGTTTCCTAGAGTATAATGATATTTCATACACAGCTCAGTCATTTTGATTCACAGAAAAAAAAAAAAAAAACGAAAAAAAAAAAAAGCTACAACCTAAACTCATATGAAATGATTCTGTTGATCTTTATACAGTGATGATAAAAAAGGCCACGTGAACAAAAAAAAAAAAAAAAAAAAAGAAAAACAAAAATCCCAGACAGCAACTGTTTCAGTGAAGGAATAAACATTAAATCATTGAATCTATATATTTATCTTGTCTGTTAATTCTAACATTGAAGAACCATAAATGTTCTTATAGTTCATCTAACGGAATATATAGAATAGTATATTCTGTAACTCTAGTCTTGTAGCAGCTTAAGATGTTGTAAATCCTGCCCACTTCTTTGCATTGTCAGCACATGCTTCAGTGCTCTGAGAGTGTTTATAGTGCTGTGAGTTTAACACTTCATGACTGAGAGGAGAACAGAACAGAATCTTCATCATCACACAAGACAAAACAACAACAATGAACAACATCATCATCCTCATCTGGACCATTGCAGTTTTTATTCAAGGTAAGATACAGACAATTTCACACTAATGTTGGTGTTTTTGTAAAAGTATATGATGTAGTTTTAAACACTAATTGTTTTTATTTTCTCTTCTTCAGAATCCAGAGGAGTCACTCTGACTCAATCTAAACTTAAAACTGTCCAACAGGGTCAAACAGCTACAATAGAGTGTCATATAGATGTAGGAATATACAGCAGCTACTTAGCGTGGTATCAGCAGAAACCTGGAGAAACTCCTAAACCACTCATATATTATATAAACAGCCTCCAGTCAGGAACTCCATCTAGATTCAGTGGCAGTGGATCTGGCAGTGATTTCACTCTGACCATCAGTGGAGTCCAGACTGAAGATATAGGAGATTATTACTGTCTGAGTGAACACTGGATCAACAGTAAAGGAGTGTTCACACAGTGATAAAGAGTCGTACAAAAACCTCCATCAGTCAGAGTCACAGTGACTGCACTGATACAGCTGAGAGATACTGCAGCTGCTGATGGATGACAAACAACACAATTACACACACTGCATCAAACGTTTCAGAGTTTACTTTTATGATGTACTAAGGAATTGTAATGTAATCATATATCTCTTGTTGATTTTTACATTGAAAATTTGTGGGGTGCTTGTTCATACAAAACTTGCTGCCACAAAGTTACCAGTGACAGTTTAACCTTGGTCTTTATAATATATCAGTGTCATTGACTTCAAGTCTCTCCAGTAATGGATTGTCTGGCTAATTTGATGCTTTCATCTGATTGCACACACAAATTCAGCTGCAGATGCGTGCACAGAAAAACAGTCAGAGTGTGTCACAGATATTGAAGGACACACATCAGAATGAATCATTGACTGTCTCATCACAGAGTCAACAGTTGATTCAATCATTCAGAAGGTCAGTATGACTGCTGAGAGTCTCAGTGTGAACTGATAAATATGAACAAACCTCATCTCTCCATTAGTCCAACTCAACTGACTCATTTCAGAGAATAAAGTGTCAAACAGTCAAACTTATATTTGAGTGATTTTGTTCCTCTCAGAACAGAGCAGCTCCATCAGCAGATGTTCAGTGTCCTCACAGGAGCTTCATGATCCAGTAAAACTGAAAACACACAGAAGAACCAGCAAACAAAGCACAAATTTACATGTCGAACAGTCTCAATAAATAGTGATCTTAGGGAATGTGTAAGGTTTATAATTTGACTACACAGAATAGTTTCATAATTTCCTGCCTCTGCAGGTGTTTTCATGGTTCACTGAGTGACATTTGACTATAAAAAAATATAAGCTTGAGCCCTGACCTTGAATATAAATAAATAAATAATAACGTGAATGTTAAGCGAATTAATTTATCAAATGAAATCCGTTATAGTTCTAAAATCTTTTACCCATTTGTGCTTTTATGATTTCTTTAAATATTAGTATAACAACCTAATTTATCTCCAGAAATTCTTCCTTTGACAATTATCCTAAAACTACCAAACTATCATTAACCCTTTAACTGTCACTCCCATTTTTGAACACAGACATAAAAATGCACTATCCAGACTTAAATTTTTATAATTCATGAATGAAAACATTTTGTAATATGATTTTGATGTACATTTTCCATGGTAATCCAATGTCTGATTTTAAAATGCCTTTCAAAGGATGAATTTTGAGATTTTAAGTTTTGAACTGATATGTAATTTCTTATGATTTCTAAAGTGTGATAGGGAAAAAGGAAACGAAGTAAGTTTTTTGTGACAAAGGTCAGAACTCATGTTATGATGTAGATTTTTTAAGTTGCACTCTTGACATATATTAATCTATTACTTTTCCTACATAATTTGTAACACAAAAATATGGTAAAATATCTATTTAGGCGTCTTAGACCTTTCCAACGATGTATAGTTTGTCATGATTAGATTAGGATTTATTTGTAATATGGTGAAGTAAACTTAGGCGTCCCACAGAGTGGACAGTGACAGTTAAAGGTTTAAAATATAAAAATCTAAACATAACTCTCAAAATCACGTCAGAATACTGAAGGATTGACAGTAAAACATTAATACTGTTATGAATGTTTTTTGAGAGCAGGTGTAGGGCCCTATGGTTTCCGGGATAACCACGAAAAACGAAATTTACTGAATAACGCGGAATGTCATGGAATTTGTAAAAGTTTGAATGAATTAATCAAAAGTAGGCCATTACACTTAAATCAAACTGCAATATGGACAAGTATCTGTAAATATTATGCCACAAAAATACCATTTAAATGTGAATCCTGCATGTTGTGTGTCTCTGTTTTAATAAATGGAGCGAGCAGATGAGCAGTTTTGTTTACTGCACACACTGAAGCACGTGACCCTCGCAGTGATTTCAGCATTTGACTGCTCCATTTTAGGAAAACTAGCGTTATATCGTATACACACAGAAATGTAAAGGCAGACACGACAACCCATCAAAGTAAAAGTCCAGTTCAACTTGAAGACATTGTGCCATAAATATATTACTCCTACTACTACTGCTACTACTAAAATGAAAGAAACATTATTTTTTAGGGTATAATTTCTACCATTTCGTTCATGCTTTAATTTTAATAGTAAATTCCCCTTTGTTTGCCAAAAAAAGTTTAATTTTCAATAATTAAAAAATAAATTAAATTAATGTTTTATGCCTTAATTTGAACACCAGAACATTTTAAATACACAACACAGAATTTCTGAGGGTAAAAAAAAAAAAAAAATTAATTAAGAATAAATGTGATTAAATTAAGTATGCATTCAAATAATTAGACATGCTAAAACACAAAATTTGGTAACAATAAAACATATGATGAGAAAAAAATAAAACAATTCATAGGGCCCTAAACATTGTAATGAAGCGAGGGAGACATGAAGCAAACGGATCAACAGCAGAACAATGGCAGATAGGTACAGCGTAGGCAAGACGTAAGAATAGTCCGTGAAGCAGGCTAGGGTCGATGAACAGTGAACATAATCCAAGGGGCTGGGAAAAAGGGTAATCCGAAAAACGAGGGAGAGGTCCACAAGGCAGGCGATGACACAGACAAAACGATGTGACCAGGCGAGAATGCTAAACTAGGGAACGCTAACACAATACACCATAAGAAACTCCAATACTCGGCAAGATGCCAGGGGAAATCCGGGGCTTATATAAAGCGTCTGATTGGGTACAGGTGTGTGCGTGTAATCAGCGCAAAGGATAGTGGGAAACGTAGTCCCGGGTGTGGTGCAACAGTCTGTGTAGTGTAAAAATGTTAATGAGATGCACAGGTGACCTCTGGTGGCGGGCAGACCGGACAGGATTCATGACAAACATGTCATTTTTGTTAAACCTTTATTAAATTGATGTAAAATTATATGTGTTTCATTATCATTCATTATATGATTTTAATTCATCATTATATGATTTTAATTAATTAGACAAATCATTATATGATTTTAATTAATTAGACATGCTCTTTGATGAATAAAATTGAATTCACCATTAAAAAAGGAGTTGAGAAAAATTAAAATGGAAAAAAACGGAATTTGGAAAAAAATAAAACGGAATTTAGGAAAAAATAAAACAGATTTATAGGGCCCTACAGGTGCTATTATAGTAAGTCTATTATCAGCCCAATGAAGTGACCATATGTCCATTCAGATACATTAGCAATATATTTCATCTGAGTTTAATGAATGAGTAAATTAATAAAGTATTTCTAAAACAATGTTCAGTGTTTTGTTTTGTTTTTTCTCTCTCTCTGTACACACAGTAGGGGGTGCCATTAGAATGAACGCTTATTGGAGCATCAGCAGACATGAGCATTTGGCAAATAGCTGATGATTAATTATCTTTTACACATCACTTTGGATTGCATTCATATTAAAAATGTATACGAAGATACAGCAAATCTCAAGATTGCAAAAGTTTCATGCATGTCTAAATTTGTGGAATCTAAATGTCAAACAGTGACAGAAAAATGTTAACTGGATTGAGGAATATAGCTTACCGTTTTGTCCATACTGGGTCAAGCTGTTTTTAGGATCTTTTGTGGAGATTTATTGACTCATCTATTTAAATCTCCCTTTTATTTTATTAGAGTCATTGATGGCATTCCTCATAAATCAGTCAGTAAGATTTAGTTATAAATTCAGTCATCTGCAGTGCATTAACATTAAAACTGTCCGGTCAGGAACTCCATATAGATTGAGTGAAAATGGAGCTGATTGTGGAACTGATCATCAGTCCAGACTGAAGATCTGCAGTGTCTCAATAATGATGAATCACTGTGGCATAAGAATTTGTTTTAGTTTATGTTGGCAGTTGTCTTTTAAATGTCTGTGAGATTGAGCTGCAGTCTTCAGTTAAATGCTTTAAATAGCAAGAGTCACTTTGCATTGTCAGCACATGCTTCAGTGCTCTGAGAGTGTTTATAGTGCTGTGAGTTTAACACTTCATGACTGAGAGCAGAACAGAACAGAATCTTCATCATCACACAAGACAAAACAACAACAATGAACAATATCTCCATCCTTGTCTTTATCTGGACCACTGCAGTTTTTATTCAAGGTGAGATATAATTGATTTGACACTGGGGTTGCTGTTCTGGTAAAAGTATATGATGGTAGTAGTTTTAAATACAATTTGTCTTTTTTATTTTCTCTTCTACAGAATCCAGAGGAGTCACTTTGACTCAACCTAAACTTAAAACTGTCCAGCAGGGTCAAACAGCTACAATAGAGTGTAATATAGATGTAGGAATATACAGCAGCCACTTATACTGGTATCAGCAGAAACCTGGAGAAACTCCTAAACTCCTCATTTATTACATAAACAGCCTTATGTCAGGAACTCCATCCAGATTCAGTGGCAGTGGATCTGGCAGTGATTTCACTCTGACCATCAGTGGAGTCCAGACTGAAGATACAGGAGATTATTACTGTCAGAGTGTACACTGTCCTAGTAGCTGTGTGTTCACACAGTGATAAAGAGTCGTACAAAAACCTCCATCAGTCAGAGTCACAGTGACTGCACTGATACAGATGAGAGATACTGCAGCTGCTCTACAACACAAATCACACACAACACTGATCAGTGAACAAACACTAATAACACAATACCGTTACTACTATCAGAAATATTGTATTGCTGAAGAGAATGATTGTTTTAATATGGTGACCGTGTTTTATGTGTAATATATGATCACTGTCAATCAAACTGAACAGACTGCTTTCAGTCACTTCTAATCTCTGGGTGTGATGCTTTACATTTGCCCCACAGAAAGATTTACATACATTTTTATTATCTCCTAAATTATAATGATGAGTTTTTCTGTGTGCTGTTTGACTACAGCAGAAGTTAAACTGGTCTGTTTCAGTCCAGATCATGTAACCAATCAAACAGTGACACTGGGTGTGTGGGCTGAAAATCCCATTTGCATTGTCAGGGTGAAGTGATTCTGATCCTCTCAGAATAGAGCAGCTCTGTCTCCAGAGACCATGTTCAAACCCCAAGAGATTTATTTGACTAGATTTATTGCTACTGATCAAGCTTCTGGAAACCACCTGAACAAACACTACATGCATCTTCATCTGTTAGTTGAATGATGTTGTCAGACACAAATGGAGCTTGTTGAGAAGCTTTATTGAATGTTACAGCAAACACAGCAGATTAAAGATCAGCAGTGCTTGGACACTAGAGCTCTCTTTCAGTATTGAGTTGTAAATGACTACAGCTGCAGCACCAGACTCATGTGAATCCTGCCTGACACAGGACACTCAGATACGCCTCATCTTCAGGAGAGAGCAGCGCTCACTGGAGAAACATCAGCACTCCGACTGACTCTTCTGGAACGAGGCCTCTTGAGGAGCTCCATTATGTGTTACTTTGCAGACGTAAAGCTCTCATGTTTCCCAGCGTGCTTTGCTGAGGGTCAGGACGCTACTGCGGCTGTAGCGGCCGTCCCGCTCGCTCTCTGCGCTGGTCTGAACCCCCTCGGTGACCTCTGAGCCGTCCAGCGTCCATTTCAATGAAACCTCATAAAAGAAGCTAAACATATTAAGATAGTTAATGCTTTAACCCAAGTAGCTTTTATATCCCTAAATAATGTCTTTGCATTTTAGTTAGGTGAGATATTTAACTCAAAACTCAGTTTCAAACATTGAGTCATAAGCACAACATGAGCAAAAGAGATTTAAAATCATTGATCAATCTACAGAAAGTACCTCCATTTAAACGTTGACGTATATTTTAACATTTTCCATGTATAATATATATGTGATAAACCAATAAAATCAAAAGCGAGCCACAATATGAAAAAGTGAAAAATTTGGTTCTTTTGAATATCTAAACATAACAATATTTTAGATGAAATATTTACTGTAAATCTATATTTAAAAAAAAAAAAAAAAAAAACGGGTAACACTTTGCAATAAGGTTCATTAGTTAATGTTATTTTATGGGTTAACTAATATTAACTAACAAAGAGCAATACATTTGTTACAGTATTTTGTAAGCTTTGTTGACATTGATTAATGAAGGTACAACTGTCCATTGTTAGTTCATGTTGATTCAGGTCCATTAATTAGTATTAACAGATGCAACTTTAAATTTTAGTACTGTATTAGTAAATGCTGCAATCAGTATGAACTGAGATTAACAAATGCTTTACAAGATTTTTTCATTGTTAGTTCATGTTAACTAATGTAGTTAACTAATATTAACAAATGAAATGTTACCAAAAATATTATTGTTAGAAAAAACACACAAACAACAACAACAACAACAACAACAACAACAACAAATTCTGTTTCAGTTTAAAAATAAAATTGTACACAATCTAAATTGTATGTTTGCAGTAGAGAATTAAAAGACAGACTTACCGAGCACCAGTTTAGTTCCTCCACCGAATGTGCACCACAGTGATACAATCTAATGAAACAGTCGTACAAAAACCTCTATTCCACTCGAGTGAACACAAACTCCAGCAGAGAGAGAGAAAACAAGACTTCAACACACTGATAATAGAAACACCTCAGCTGTTGACAACACTTTTGGTGTTTTAGTAAAATACTCTTCAAAAGGTATGAACAAAATCCGTGTTATTTGTTACAATCAAAATGTTTGCTATGTCTTGAAGAACAATGTAATTCTTTCCATTAGTTAAAGAGAATATTCATCTCATTGAAAATAGACTTAATAGTATATGACTTTATAGTATCCTATATTTCTAATTCAGTCTTTTGTTGTGTGCTGACTGTGAGGAAGGAGATCTAGCCCTGGCCGAGTCAGCACTGGTTTACATTCACATACATTAATCCCCCCCCCCCCGGCAGCCATAGTGGCGGGTGCACACGCTAATTTATGGCACACATACATAAAGCTCCACATTACTTTTTCCCTCTGCATCCCTATAAAACATTTTACGTGCATACATACTTTTTTTTTTTTATTGTTCTGAGTCGGAGGAGGCGGCGGCGAAGCCAAGCGCTATTGTGGGCGGAGGACTCTTATTTTGAAGCTGGTCGCGCTCCTCCGAGCTCTCTGATCACCCGGAAGGGGATCGGTGGAACACATAAAAAGTGCTTCCACTCCAGAAAGCGTGTCTCTTGGTAGGCCGGACAAGTGAGCGTGCTACTGTAGTGCCGTGAACGAGTCAGAACCCTTAACAACGTATATTGTGGATACTTGTGTATATATTGTATATTTTGTTTTTTTTTGGTTTTTTTTGGGTACTTTGTAAATATTGCACAACCGTGGATCACCAAGCATCAATGTAAATAAATACCACCTTGCACCAGAGTGCATTTTCGAGTCCAGCCATCCTTTTTTTTTTTTCAACACGGACACTTACCACGTCCAGGAGAGCTGCTGCAAAGCGGCTTTCTCACATTTGGTGGCAGCGGTGGGATGGCCACTCGAAAGAAGTCACAACGGGGACGCAAACCTCGTGAAGGCTTGCGCAGGGCCGCGAGTGCTCGGGATCCAGAAATTGATTTTTCTGGCGAGTCGGAGGAATTGGAGGAGAAGTTTGAAGACGCTTCTAAACAAACCAGTACGCCGCGACAGAAAGCCGTCACAGAGGAGGGAGAGACGCTAACTGCCGGGATGGTTAGCCTCATGCGAGACTTCCTCGACGCCCAGCAAAAGCGTGAGGAACGTCATCTACTAGAACTCCGGGGGCTGCGCGATTCTATCACGACAGCAATCCAAGTCCAACCAACAACTCCAAGCGCTGAGGAAAGCCCAAGAATGAGTTTGCCAACGCCCAGACAAACAACACAACACACTCCCAGATCCGAGCCGCAGCTTCCCACGTTCCAGGCAGGGGAGGACATGGAGAACTTCCTCAATCGCTTCGAACGAATGGCGCGAACGTGGAGATGGCCGAGTGAGGAGTGGAGCTACAGACTGGTGCCGTTGCTAACTGGCCAGGCGCTGGAGGCTTATCTGGCGATGGATGAGGAGGAGGCTGAGGACTACACAGAGCTGCGGAAAGCACTATTGGAAAAATTCGACATTTCCCCAGAGACATACCGGCAGCGGTTTCGGGCGACAACGATGCCAGCTGGTGAGTCACCCATTGAGACTTATCATCGCCTCAAAACGCTGTATCGTCGCTGGGTGAGACCGGAGCAGTCAACGAAAGAGGAGATTGGGGAGATAATCGTGCTGGAGCAGTTGTTGCGGGTGCTGCCGTCTGAAACACGGACGTGGGTGAAGGAACACGAGCCAACGAGCGGGCTAGCGGCTGCGAAATTGGCACAACAGTACGTGCACGCTCATCGGGTCAGCAGTCACCGCTCTCAACCATTCAAAGGTACTGTAAAGTATAACACACGCAGACTAGATAATGCGGAAAATTTGCCGACATCCACAGACAATGCATTGGTGTGCTATTATTGTCAACAGCCCGGGCATAAAGCATCCGTGTGTCCGGCAAAAAAATCAAAGTTGACGGGACTATGTTATGTACCACGAGAGGAAAAATGACTTGAATGAACTAAATGACTCCTCTCAAAGACTGAATGTGTCGGTTAATGGTCGCAGTTTGAATGCTATATTGGACACGGGTAGTGCAGTTTCGCTGATCAAAGCACGTCATGTTACAAATGTCTGTTCTGATGACACAATTGATGTTAAATGTGTACATGGTGATGTTAAGAACTACCCAAGTACTGATGTTACTGTTGATATTCATGGACAGAAATATTTGCTAACTGTTGCCATTGTGGCTAATTTACCTGCCGACATGATTCTAGGGAATGATTTGTTTATTCTGAATGAACTGTTACAAAATCCTATGGACTGCTCTGTCAAAGACACTGAACCAGACCCTTTGTTATCATGCTCTGTTGTTACCCGGGCCAAAGCTAGAGCTGGATTGCAGCCTTTGCCAGACTTTGATGATAGTTTGTTGCAAGGCGGATCCAAAGGCCCCAGAAAAACACGCCGACAACGGCGCATAGCAAAATATTTGGGTTCCCCCATTCCAGAGATCGACATCAAAGATCTCGAGGAACCTAGCTGGAAATTACCAATAGACATAGGCAGTATGCAAAAAAATGACTTGTCTTTGAGCCCTTTGTTTAAAAAAGCTGAAAAGGTTGATGAAACCAATTCTGAGACAGAACATTTTGTCGTTGAAAATGGGGTTTTGTATGCTCAATGTAAAGATTTGAAACGACTTGTACTGCCAAAGTGTTGTCGACCGGTTGTGTTACAAATTGGTCATTCAGTTCCCTGGTCAGGTCATTTGGGACACCAAAAAACATATACACGTATTGGTACACGATTCTTTTGGCCCACCATGTATACTGATGTACTTGCATACTGTCAGTCTTGTCCTGTTTGCCAGAAAACCAGTGCTGTTCGTCAGGGCAGAGCTCCACTGCAACCATTGCCAATCATCACAGAGCCCTTCAAGCGGATTGCCATGGATATAGTGGGACCACTCGAGCGAAGCAAGACCGGCAACCAGTATATATTGGTAGTCAGCGACTATGCCACACGGTACCCCGAGGCATTCCCCTTGCGTTCCATAACGACACCCAAGGTAATCCAAGCCCTTGTCCAGTTGTTTTCCAGGGTCGGAATACCAGACGAAATTCTGACTGATCAGGGCACCAACTTCACATCACAGCTGATGAGGCAGTTTCAACAGCAGCTGGGCATTAAAAGTATCCGCACCAGTCCATACCACCCACAGACGGATGGTCTGGTGGAGAGGTTTAACCAAACGTTAAAAACTATGCTTTTTGTATAGTTTGTAGCAGACACAGGGCGTGACTGGGATAAATGGCTTCCCTTTCTTCTATTTGCATACAGAGAAGTTCCCCAGGCGTCAACAGGGTTTTCACCTTTCGAACTGTTGTATGGCAGGCATGTCCAGGGGCCCTTGGATATGCTGAAGAGAAGCTGGGAGCCAACCACCAAGCCATCTGAACGCAGCATTGTAAGCTACATCTTGGAAATGAGAGAGCGGTTAAACAAGTACCGTGAAGAGGCCACCGTTAATCTCCAGCAAGCCCAACGAGCCCAAAAGCTGTGGTACGACAAAAATTGTAGACAACGTGAGTACCAACCAGGGCAGAAGGTGCTGTTACTGTTACCCACCTCTGCAAACAAACTACTAGCAAGATGGCAGGGGCCGTACGCCATAACAAGGAAGATGGGACCAGTGACGTACGAGGTGTACCACCCAGACAAAGGCAAAGACAAACAAATTTATCATGTGAACCTGTTGAAAGAGTGGAAAGAACGACATTGCGACACGGCAAAGACTGCACTGATGGTACGCCAGGTGAGCTTGGAGGAAGACGAGGATGACAAGTTGGCACAAGAGCAACAACTGAATGCAGATATCGAATACCTGCCAAAACAAGACCAGACCCAACTGCTCCAACTCTTAACCCAGTTCCCACAGTTACTCCGCCAGAGGCCTGGGCGGACTACTGTCATCCAACATCACATCCACCTGACAGACACCACTCCTTGCAGACAAAGACCCTACCGAGTCCCTGAAAGTCTTCTTATGCCACTAAAACAAGAAATTCAAACAATGCTGGACCTAGGAGTGATTGAGCCCTCAGAGAGTGAATGGAGTAGTCCCCTAGTCATTGTCCCCAAGAAAGACAAGAGCTTACGTGTCTGCATCGATTTCCGGAAGCTAAACAGTCAGTCCAGGTTCGACGCTTACCCGATGCCCCGCATTGATGAACTCCTGGAAAGGATTGGCAGGGCTCGGTTCCTAACAACCCTGGACTTGTGTAAGGGCTACTGGCAGGTGCCCCTTGACCCTGCCTCACGGCCCTACACTGCTTTCCGTTCACCCTCTGGGTTATTCCATTTTACTGTTCTTCCTTTTGGCTTACATGGGGCACCTGCGACATTTCAACGCCTGATGGACCGAGTCCTGCAGGGCTGTGAGAAGTGGGCTGCTGCTTACCTAGATGATGTTATCATCTTCAGTGACACCTTTAAAGACCACCTACAACATCTGGAAGAAACACTGGGAAGGATACAAAGGGCTGGATTAACCTTGAACATGAGGAAGTGTCGATGGGCACAGAAAGAGACATCATACCTCGGATATATTCTGGGCAACGGACAAATCAAGCCACAAGTCAGTAAGGTGGAGGCTATCCAGCGAAGTCCAAGACCCACCACGAAGAAAGAGGTGAGGTCATTTCTGGGGCTAATAGGATGGTATAGGAGGTTCATACCAGACTTCGCAACGCTGGCGACACCCTTGACTGAACTACTGACAAAGGCCGTAAAGACTCCTTTGCCGTGGACGGATGAATGCGACACAGCATTTCGAAACCTCAAGAATCGACTGTGTACACGCTCTGTCCTGCAGAGTCCGGATTTCTCCCAGCGGTTCTTGGTCCAGGTAGATGCTTCGGCTACAGGTCTTGGAGCTGTCCTGGCCCAGGGGTCGACTGGGGAAGAAAGGCCAGTGGTCTTTTTGAGCCGAAAGTTGTTGCCCAGGGAACAGAGGTATTCGACTATTGAAAAAGAGTGCCTGGCCATTAAGTGGGCCCTAGAGAGTTTCCGGTACTATCTGCTCGGAAGGGAGTTTGACTTGGAGACCGACCATCGGGCCTTAAGCTGGATCAACACCATGAAGGATCACAATGCAAGGGTCACTCGGTGGTACCTGTCCTTACAACCTTTCCAGTTCCAAGTACGACACATTCCTGGGAAGATGAATGTTGTGGCGGACTACCTGTCGCGTGTAACGGACGGTCGTCCACCTGGAGAAGGAGGAGGTGATGTGAGGAAGGAGATCTAGCCCTGGCCGAGTCAGCACTGGTTTACATTTACATACATTAATCCCCCCCCCCCCCCGGCAGCCATAGTGGCGGGTGCACACGCTAATTTATGGCACACATACATAAAGCTCCACATTACTTTTTCCCTCTGCATCCCTATAAAACATTTTACGTGCATACATACTTTTTTTTTTTATTGTTCTGAGTCGGAGGAGGCGGCGGCGAAGCCAAGCGCTATTGTGGGCGGAGGACTCTTATTTTGAAGCTGGTCGCGCTCCTCCGAGCTCTCTGATCACCCGGAAGGGGATCGGTGGAACACATAAAAAGTGCTTCCACTCCAGAAAGCGTGTCTCTTGGTAGGCCGGACAAGTGAGCGTGCTACTGTAGTGCCGTGAACGAGTCAGAACCCTTAACAACGTATATTGTGGATACTTGTGTATATATTGTATATTTTGTTTTTTTTGGGTTTTTTGGGTACTTTGTAAATATTGCACAACCGTGGATCACCAAGCATCAATGTAAATAAATACCACCTTGCACCAGAGTGCATTTTCGAGTCCAGCCATCCTTTTTTTTTTTTCAACACGGACACTTACCACGTCCAGGAGAGCTGCTGCAAAGCGGCTTTCTCACACTGACCTTTGACCCCTTTTATCACTGATTGAAGCTGTAGAGTTTCTTATGATGCTTCTGTTTTTCATATGGAGTCTAGTCTAGGCTCATTTGACACAATTATGAGTGCTGATGATCTTTAAAATAGGTTACATGAAAATAGGGAAAATAGATTACATGAAAAAGATTTCCCATATAGTGACATTTCAACACTGATTCAACATTAAAAAGACCACAATGGACATAAAATCAACAAAACAAATATTTTACAATTAATCAATATGTAATTATCAGTAAATGGTTTAAAACTATTACTTTGTAAGTAAAATATTATTCATACAGACAGTTTATTAGTTTGTTAGCAGCTCAAGCTGTTGTAAATCCTGCCCACTTCTTTGCATTGTCAGCACATGCTTCAGTGCTCTGAGAGTGTTTATAGTGCTGTGAGTTTAACACTTCATGACTGAGAGCAGAACAGAACAGAATCTTCATCATCACACAAGACAAAACAACAACAATGAACAACATCATCATCCTCATCTGGACACTCACACTGTTTGGTCAAGGTTTGTGTAGTAAAACGGAATTGCAAAACACAGCTTCATCATGGATGAACATAGTTTATCAATCAAAACTACATCAATAAATTGACTAAAGGCTGCAAATTCATGTACAGAGAAACAGCAGTAGTGATTCAGTAACAGCTGTGAGTGACACAGATATTGAAGGACACACATCAGAATGAATCATTCACTGTGTCTCATCACAGAGTCAACAGTTGATTCAAACATTCAGAAGGTCAGTATGACTGCTGAGAGTCTCAGTGTGAACTGATGAATATGAACAAACCTCATCTCTCCATCAGTCCAAATCTCAGTGTGAGAATGAATGGAGTCTCTCATGTGCTGTTGATCTCCATGTGAGACATCAGTGAGAATCCAGAGGAGAGAGTGAGTGGATCTGCTCTGAACACTGATCTCTCCTCACTTCTCCTCACAGCTCACTGAGAGACTCATGAGAGAGTCAGGCTGCTGCTCCAGCTGTTCAGACCGTCCTTCTGCAGGACTCCAGCACTGCTGTCCTGAACACCTTCAGCTCCGGCTTTGGTATTTTACTATTCAGCATTTTTGGTACTTTAATTTTTTGCAACCTATTAGTTTAGGTAAAAAACTTATTAGTCAGTTTAATTTTAATTATGGTTTATTTTTATGGATTATGAATTTTTAACAGATAGGAAACAAAGGGTTAGGGCTAATGGAGTCTTATCAGACACATTAAAAATGTCTTTTTTTTGGTATTTTTCGACAACAGGACAGTGGAGATATGACAGGAAGTGAGTGAGACAGAGAGAGAGGGAGTGGGATTGGGAAAGGTCCATAAGGTGGGATTCGATCTTGGGACACCCGAGGTGCAATTGCACCATGTGTCGGTGCACTGCCCACAAGGCTATCGGTGCCGACACATTAAACGTTTCTATAGGTTCACCACAAGGCTGTGTACTTTCTCATCTTTTTTTTTAGATTATATACAAACAATTGTCAGAGTTTGCACAACAATAGTTATCTATTAAAATATGCAGACGATATTGTGCCTTTATCCCTGATTTCATATCCAGGTCAGGAATATGGTCAAGTTCTGGATGATTTTACTTTATGGTGTAATAGGATGAAATTAGATCTGAATGTGTCAAAAATGAAAGCACTAAGAAAACACTTGCACTAAAAAGGGTGGTCATTAATGACACACAGATTGATGTTGTGGAGGAATACAAGTATTTAGGAACGATTACTGATAATAGGGTGAAGTTTGATCAAAATACAGATGCAATCATCAAAAAGTCACATCAAAGATTATTTGTGCTGAGGAAGCTCAACTCTTTTAATGTACAGAGAGTCATTCTTAGAAGTTTTTATAATTCGTTTGTTGAAAGAATCCTGTCCTTTTCCTTTATTTGCTGGTTTTCCTCAGTGTCTTCAAAGAACAAAAATCATTTGCAAGGTATTGTTAATATGTGCCCAAAATTTACGGGTGTTTCCCTGCAAAATCTTACATCTTATTATGAACAGCAAATGATGAGAATGAGAACATACACTCTTTGCATTATTTTGAGTTGTAGTAAATTTCACTTTCGCCAACCTAGGGACGTCAATTAAGGTAGTGAATTTAACTTTCACCAACCTAGGGAGGTGAAATAGGGTAGTGATGGGTACTCATGTCACAGCTGAACTTATGATTCTTGGATCACGTGTCAATTAATGTGTGGTTATGAGTACATCACATAAGAAAGATTGGTGGGATCTCTAACTTGTGGAACCTCTTCGGTATTATCAACACAAGGAAGACACAAGTTGTAATAAAATAAATTTTATTAACAAGATAGACAAGAGTAATCAACAACTACTAAATGAATACCATGAATGAAGAAGGAATAAAGTGCATAAGATGCATAAAAAGCAAGTGATTATTTTGGGAGTTGCCATATCAGAGCTACGTTATCTGGAAAGATAAACTGTTGCTACTCTGCAGGTGAAGAACCTTACTATGCATCAAACAAATACGTGTAAGATTTGTTATCAACTGCAATCAGCTATATAATACCTAATGTAAATTAGAAAATCATATACTGATAATACACAACAAAGCCAAGGTCTCTGGAAGAGGTTTGGAAGTGATATTTACGTTCGCTGTGGTTGAGTGAGCAGTCCAGTGGCGGCGACTTCTTCCACTGGTTGCGCTGGTGGCAGTACAGTGGGGAAAGGAGCAGGAATCCGTTTCGACAGTCCTGAAGATGAAGCGCTGTGGGATGCTGATCTCCTGAAGCACCAAAGGGTCCTAAGATCTGGAACACGCAGATATTGCCCTGGAGTAGGTGCTGAATGTCCTTAGCTTGGAACACGCAAGCAAAAGTACCTGAAGTGAAGGTTTGCTCGCTGGAGCTTAGCCTTGTTGCAAATGTCTGTGTGTCTTCTGCCTCTCCGGGCTAGAGACTCAGAACTTGGTCAATCCGCTTTGTCTCTCTAGGATGGAGACTCAGGATGCTGCATCAGTTGTTGTCTCGCTGGACGAAGACTCTGAACGTAGATTATCTCTTTCCTCACAGGCTAGAGGCTCAGAAAGTGGTCGTATCTGTTGCTGCCTCAAAAGCTGGAGACTTGGACTTGGTATCTGTTGTTGTCTCACCTTTGCAGGCCGGAGACTCAGAACGGAGGTGTTTCTGCTATTGTCTCACCCTGACGGGCGGCAGACTCAGAACTGTGCATCCTGGTATAGTCTCTTCCCTCGCAGGGAGCAGACTGAGAACAAGGAGTGTCTTTTGGAAGGGTACCTTTATCCTTTTCCGATGAGGAGGAGATTGCAATTTGGCGCTTCTCCATTTCCATGCTGTGATTGGCTGGTTCCATCAGAGTGGGGGGACACGTGGTGGCCCACCCTTCTTTCCTCCTGTGGAATTTATTTGCATAGTCCAAACACAAAGTTAGAAAAGTGTCACTAAAGTTTTACCAGTGCATTTCTCACTTTCCAAACCATAACCAGAATGCATTTGGCAATGTTACCAACACATTAAGTCCAAACATGATGGGAAAAGATTGAACTGCCATGCATGCATTCATTTGTCCATTAACAGCTAAGTTTGTGTAAGGTGTTACACTACCCGTTGCTGTCACAAGGAATGCTTATTTCTCTGAATAAGTATAAGATGTGTGTGTTGTATTGTGCATCAGTTTTAAGGTTTGAAAACAGTTATGAATGGATGTGGATGGATCTCCATGATCTCTCTTAGTTTCACCCACTGCTGCTGCATCTGGAGGTCCTAAGGAATTTTTATGGTTGGTCACAGGCCAAACCCTTAGGAATCAGTCTCAAGATGGGTGAAGGGCACAAACTGCATTTTGACCAATAGGAAGTTCTGTCCTTCCCGGGCTTTGTACCAAAGGTGGTCTTCTTGTGCTCTAAGAGATGTCTGGCTGTTGTCCTGGCATCTTTATCTGATGGCACTGGACAGTTTGTTTATGTTAGTTCACCAAGATCCAATCAAAATGTAGCAAACCTCTGTCCAGTACTGTGGTCAGGGAGGGCCCCTGCCATAAACTGGGCCCTGGAATGTGCTGTCCACTACAGAGTGGATGCCCCTTGGGCAACATTTAAGGTCAATTAGATGTTCTACAAATCGGTACAAATTTACCTTTGTGCCTCAAGTAATACGTCTATGTAATCAATTTAGTTGATTTATTTAATTAACTTATTTTAATTTATGTTTTTTTGTGTGAATTTGATGGGATAACCTGTACAGAGCACATTCAGGGCTTTTCAGAGATACTAAATGTTTGGATGTCTCACCATGACCACTCCCTCTCCTTGGTCTAATATTAATTTAGTGACACTCTTATGGAAAAATGAGAATATTTTGTAATTATCATTTAAATCTGACTACTTTTTAAACTGTGTGTCATAAATTAACATCTCAGGAAAATGTTATAGGGTTTCAAATCAAAATATAACTTTCTGTTACGAAACAGGTCCTCGTATGAGGACACCGGGACTAAAAGCATGTTTACTACATGTTTTGGGAGACACAACAAACTAATAGGGAAAGAAATTATATTTCAATATTCCTATGAACTATTATATAGTATTATGAAAATCTTGTCAATTATTACTCCCATTATTACACTTCTTTTTTCATTACATGTTGCCCCAAAAACACATTAATATGCAAATTAGATTTAGTTTATAGATACATTGTATATAATGAGTAAACCTGTTTATGGCGATTTTACACACATTTTGCGTTAAGAAAAATGGTGTAAAAAATCATCTTGTTAAAACATAGTTGAGACTCGTCTTTATACAAAGCTTCATAAAAAAAATCCTGAAAACTAAAAATGTATTGGTGATTAAAAAATTGGTTATAAAAAATTGAGTCCTGATGTCCTCTACCAAGGTGTCATGAATCCTGTCCGGTCTGCCCGCCACCAGAGGTCGCCCGTACATTTCACGAACAGTTCACACCACACAGACTGTTGCACTACACCCCGGACTACGTCTCGCATCACCCATCGCGCTGATTGCACTAACACCTGTAGCCAGTCAGACACCCTATATAAGCCCCGGACTTCCCCCTGTGACTCACCGAGTATTGTGGTGTTTTCTGTGGAGATCCTCTGTTTGGAGACTGCTGTCCTCCAAAAAAGACAAAGAGCTGATGGGAACGTCTGAAAGGCTGAGTACGTTCAAGATAAATGTGCACGGCACGGACTGGACATAACAAAGATAGGTTGGGGTCACCTTCCTGGGAAGGGATGGCTTGCAAGGTCAGCACCTGATCTCTGAAGGGAGTAGTGGGTACCTTGGGCACGTATCCAGGCCTGGGTCTCAGGACAACGTGAGAGTCTGCCGGCCCGAATTCTAGGCACAAATCGTTGAGCGAGAGGGCTTGAAGGTCTACCACTCTTTTAACAGAAGTGAGCGCAGTGACAGTCGACTGACTGAAGGGGCTCAATGGATCTTGCTGTAAGGCCTGGAGGACCACAGCGAGATCCCAAGAGGGGATGAGGTGCAGTCTGGGAGGGTTCAGCCTTCTGGCACCTCTGAGGAATCTAATAACCAAATCGTGCTTCCCCACCGATCTGCCTTCCACCAGGTAATGATTGGCTGATATAGCTGCCACATGAACCTTGAGTGTTGAGGCAGACTGGTGCCTATCCAGGCCTCCTTGGAGGAAGGATAGCACAGATTCGATGCCACATCTTTGTGGGTCCTCCCCTCGGGAAGAACACCAATTCACAAAAATGTGCCATTTTAGGTCGTACAGCTGCCTAGTGGAGGGGGCTCTGGCCTGTATAAGGGTGTTTACCACCATGGGTGGAAGGTCTCTGAAGTCCTCCTGGTCGCGTCCAGGGACCAGAGATGGAGGTTCCAAAGATCTGGGCGTGGGTGCCAGATTGTGCCCTTTCCCTGAGAAAGGAGGAATGCGCCAGGGAGGGATTGACGATAGGAGCACAAGCTCTGAGAACCAGGTTCTGTTGGGCCAAAACAGGGCTACCAAGAGAACCTGTCCTTTGTCCTCCAGGCCTTTGCACAGGGCCTGTGCAATGAGGCTCACTGGGGGAAACACATACACAAACAGGTCGGAGCCTCTTCAGGGCCAGAAGCACTGTCAACAACTTCAGGCAGTTGATATGCCAAAGGCAGTTGATATGCAGTTGACACGCCCATTGCACACAGCGCCCCAGCTGGTCTTGGAAGCAACTGTTGTGACAACAATGTGCCTGGACACTTGTTCCAAGGACACCCCTGCCTGTAGGAACGAAATGTCTTCCCAAAGGCTGAAGGTTTTGCGACACGAGGGTGTGATGTTCACATGGTATGTGCCCTGATGCCATCTTGGGACTCGGAAATGAAGCCAGTGCTGCAGCGGTCTCATATGCATCAAGCCCAGTGGCATGACCGCAGCTGAGGTTGCCATGTGCCCCAGGAGCCTCTGAAAGTATTTCTCAAGGGAGGTTACACCTGACGTACCTGGGGTGGGAGGATTGTGGCTGGTTGGAACAAAACATCCTGTGGCTGGAGGTGAAAAGCCCCGGCCACTGGGTGTTTTGCTCACTGAACTCGTTTGGCAAGAACCAGTCAGAGGTTCTTCCAAGCCAGGAAGATCGTCTGAATGAATACGATGCTTCAGAACATGAGGGAACACAAGAGGTGTGCCGATACATGTTCTGGTTGAGAGAGACAGCGTCCTACCGTTGCATGGAGGGTCAGAAACCCTGTGAATAAGGCCCAGAGAAGAAGGAAATCACTCTTTTTTTGACCATGTGGTGGCCATTTCGGCATCCGCCACCACCTGGAACTCAGCCGCCAAAGAGGATAGTTCAGACAAGGCCTCAGCGTCAAATGGTTCATGCCCTCCCTCCGATGCTGCAGTAACTTCCTCCTCCCCAACAGGAACCTTGAATAAAAGATCCAGCCCGTACTGAGACAAACTATCAAAATCATCGGGAAGCTTAACCGGTGAGCACAAGGGGTGAGCGGTCTGCAGAGGAGCACCCGGTGAGACTTTGCTCATCTCCCCCCGGCTCTGCTTCAACGCACATCACTGTGGCCTCATACCCGGAAGTAGAAGGACCGAAGCGGGAAGCAGTTGAAGTGAGCTGCGGCTTCTTCGAAAAGAATGCGGTTCTCGAGCGGAACGTACTCAAGGGCATGTCCTCGCAAGCCTGACATGCGCCCTCAGCGAACGCTGCTTCAGCGTGGTCACGGCCTAAGCACTGAACACAGCAATCGTGCTGATCATTAGGGGAAAGGTAGAAACCGCAACCAGAAGGACACGGACGGAAAGGCATGTTGTAAACACACAATCTGACCGTGTTGCTCTTTTAGAGAAAATTTGCTCTTTAGAGGAGAATCTTCTTTTGTTGATTGCCGTTGAAGCACCCAGGTGAGCTCTCACAACACTTAGCTGTGTTATAGGAGGGAGAGACCGCTGCCTGTGCCGTAGATCCATTGACGAAGAGGTAAATGATGCCACTTCTCACACAGAGATGCTGCATTCAAAAAATCCGTCAATGACGGACAATTTTCGGTTAACGCAACCTTGTTGCCTTATTAAAAAATAAGCTATACATTTAAAAGAAATGTATTTTAATTTTATAGTATATAATTGATATATTTTTGTCAAGGATTATGAATGTACATATGTTTTTTCATATTTATTATTTTATTTTTCTTTATTATGAAGTAGTCTGTATTTAGTAGATTGATTGAAAGAATGATTAAAAGTTCCAAACACAGAGATATATAAATTCTACATTTATTTAAATGAAAAAAAAAAAAAAATATATATATATATATGTATATATATATGTTAGCCAATACCGAGACCTAGGTATCGGAATTGGTATCAGAGGCAAAAAAGGCGGATCGGAGCATTCCTAATTATCATGATGCATATCATGATACATAGCGGTAGCAGTCAGCATCTGGCTTGAAGGACCATGTTCTGAATTAGATGATGAATGCTGGTTTGATGCGAGCAAACCTCTGGGTTCTCTAATAGGTGTAGTGTAGATAGGTAGGTAGGGTAGGTGATTTCAGAGAGGCTAGCAATAGCAAGCTTGCTTTAAAAAAAAAAAGATCACACCCTCCCTGCAAATCACTCTCCAAAGTGATGCCTTGTCCAAAACACATTAACACGTACAGGCAGACCACTGGCTTACCAGCGTCACAATGACGTTGGTGGAGCAGTAGCGCAGCATGCAACGCTGTCAGATTACTTCCTGTCTTATTCACCTGTGAGGAAACATTACAGTACAAAGCACATGATATTACAATACACCTTTCATTCTTGCTCTGCCCTTCATGTTACAATAAAATAATCAACATAACTTAGCATTGGATAAATAGTATTGGATAGCTTATAAAGGTAACCATATTTTCAGTGTCACATGGCAAACATTGTTTGTCAGATATAGTAGGGCTGTCGTGATGGCAATTATTCATTATTACTTTTTATTAATCATAGCAGAGGTTAAGGCCACCCAGCACAACAAAACATTATTTACAGTTGGGTGACAAGGATGTGCAAATCAGTCTAGTAAAGCTCCAACAGCTGTCAAACAAATTTGACTTTTATTGTGGATCTTTCAAAGTCAACATTACAGTCGACATATGGCTTCATCTAGTTTTATGGGCTCAACCTACTCCCATATTTATGATATCTTTTGATTACTAGCTAATGTTACAGCTGTAAACAGAACTATACTTTACATGTGTCTTAATGCAGCGACATTCACATGCACAAAATGGATGTGGTGTCACCGCTGGTGTCACAGTATATTGTAAAAAATGATTTATTGGAGTATGTTTTACAAGAAAATACTGTTTCTATCTTTCTACACCAAAATTCTTAATGTTCATTTCAATGAGTCACATTTCTTTGTAATTATTTGTGAAATTTAATAGAAATCTCTGATTGAAAAATTGATTCACCTCCAGATTTTGTACTAATCATTGCAACCCCAATTAGGAATTCAAACACTGAAACTAATACTATTATCTTTCGTTTTCTGTACTGAAAGTGTCTGGCCAGCCAAAACCACAAGCTCAGCTTTACATGTAGACTATTAACTGTTTGCACAAAATGATTACCAAATGATCACCCAATGATTATCTAAATTGCACTGTAACAGCATAAAAGCTCTCTATTTTATTTTCCCTGACGTAAAAAGGTTCACAAGGTTGACAGCAATATACGCTTTAAACCAGTGTTTGCCAACTGTGGTGGCACACACAGAGTACACATATTGGACATCTGTCATGAGGAGATAAATCATCTGTGTTTAATTAGAAACAATTAGAACATTTTTGTGTTGTTGTGTCTCTGGGAAACCTTAATTTTAACTTGAAATACCATAGGATTCCTTCTCAATAAAAATTTTGTATACCTCTAATCCATGCATTCAAGTGAAATGAACCTAGTGGGATATGGGTGTAACTAAAAAACATTAAGTTTACCTATTTTTTTGTTTTGTTTTGTTTAAAAATTAGATACATTAATTTAGTGTAACCACTTGCCTTGAGTAAAATCAAAAAGTTCTTTTATTTTTATTCTTTTTTCAATGTGGATGCAATTTACTGAGTAATACACAATTTTGTAGAGGGGGTCAAAATGACGATTGCCAAATTACAGGAGGGTAAAATGACTTTAATCTTTGTTGCATTACATGCCAGTGGTGACTATTTAAAATAGTAAAAACACTTTTCAAGTTTTTTTTCCCCCAAAATTTGCATGCCTGTAAAAGATATCTTAATGCCCTTTTAGATATGGGATCTTAAACTTTCCTTGTGGCTTCTTCATTTTTAAGGCCTTATACAGGTGCTGGTCATATAATACTGATATATTTCAAGTGTTTATTTCTTTTAATTTTGATGATTATAACTGACAACTAATGAAAACCCCAAATTCACTATCTCAGAAAATTAGAATATTGTGAAAAGGTTCAGTATTGAAGACACCTGGTGCCACACTCTAATCAGCTAATTAACTCAAAACACCTGCAAAGGCCTTTAAATGGTCTCTCAGTCTAGTTCTGTAGGCTACACAATCATGGGGAAAACTGCTGATTTGACAGTTGTCCAAAAGACGACCATTGACACCTTGCACAAGGAGGGCAAGACACAAAAGGTCATTGCAAAAGAGGCTGGCTGTTCACAGAGCTCTGTGTACAAGCACATTAATAGAGAGGCGAAGGGAAGGAAAAGATGTGGTAGAAAAAAAGTGTACAAGCAATAGGGATAACCGCACCCTGGAGAGAATTGTGAAACAAAACCCATTCAAAAATGTGAGGGAGATTCACAAAGAGTGGACTGTAGCTGAAGTCAGTGCTTCAAGAACCACTACGGACAGATGTATGCAAGACATGGGTTTCAGCTGTCGCATTCCTTGTCAAGCCACTCTTGAACAACAGACGGCGTCAGAAGCGTCTCGCCTGGGCTAAAGACAAAAAGGACTGGACTGCTGCTGAGTGGTCCAAAGTTAAGTTCTCTGATGAAAGGAAATGCAAAATTTACTTTTGAAATCAGGGTCCCAGAGTCTGGAGGATGAGAGGAGAGGCACAGAATCCATGTTGCTTGAGGTCCAGTGTAAAGTTTCCACAGTCAGTGATGGTTTGGGGTGCCATGGCATCTGCTGGTGTTGGTCCACTGCGTTTTCTGAGGTCCAGGGTCAACGCAGCTGTATACCAGGACGTTTTTACAGCACTTCATGCTTCCTGCTGCTGACCAACTTTATGGAGATGCAGATTTCATTTTCCAACAGGACTTGGCACCTGCACACAGTGCCAAAGCTACCAGTACCTGGTTTAAGGACCATGATATCCCTGTTCTTAATTGGCCAGCAAACTCACCTGACCTTAACCCCATAGAAAATCTATGGGGTATTGTGAAGAGGAAGATGCGCTATGCCAGACCCAACAATGCAGAAGAGCTGAAGGCCACTATCAGAGCAACCTGGGCTCTCATAACGCCTGAGCAGACTGATCGACTCCATGCCACACCACATTGCTGCAGTAATTCAGGCAAAAGGAGCCCCAACTAAGTATTGAGTGCTGTACATGCTCATACTTTTCATGTTCATACTTTTCAGTTGGCCAAGATTTCTAAAAATCCTTTCTTTGTATTGGTCTTAAGTAATAATCTAATTTTCTGAGATACTGAATTTGGGGTTTTCATTAGTTGTCAGTTATAATCATCAAAATTAAAAAAAATAAACACTTGAAATATATCAGTCTGTGTGGAACGAATGTATGCATTATACAAGTTTCACTTCTTGAATGGAATTAGTGAAATCAACTTTTTGAAGATATTCTAATTATATAACCAGCACCTGTGTGGTTCAGTTGCAGAGATACTGGAATCTTAGTATGGCTCCAGGAGTCCATTGCTAAATTGTACACATTGTCAGTGGTCAAAAACAAAATGTGGGTCACTTTGCATACAAATGTTATTTCTTTTCTTTTAAAGAAGAATATCTGACGAACAATTTATGTTAAAACTTGACTTTTTTTTTTGTTGTTGTTGTTTGTTTTCTTGTTTCCCTCTATGAAAACAATTGCATTGAATATACCTGAGTGCCATAAATATTATTTTTCCAAAGTTTGCATGCCTGTAACTCAAGAAGTATTTAAAACCTTTCAACATCATTTTAAATTCTCGTTATAACTTTTCTTTTGTAATCTGCATTTATAAGGTCCTATGTGGTTCAATCCTATATATTTAAAAACAAACCCCAGTACAGAAATGAATTAAACTTTTAAAAAAAAAAGAGAGAGAAAGAGAGAGATAAATAACAATAATCAAACCAATGGTCAAGGAGTATTAAAAGCCAGAGTGAATAAATATGTCTTTAGAGTAGACTTAAAGGCGTAAATAGACGGAGATAATATGATATGGAAATGTAGATTGTTCCAAAGTTTCGGACCAGTGATCTCAAAAGCACGAACCTCTTTTCTGGATCTAGACACAATGAGTAAACAGAGATCATGGTATCTCAGTGTACAGATGGAGCAGATTGGTCAGGTACTGTGGGGCCAAATTGTTGAGAGCTTTATAAACATGGAATTTTAAAATCAATTCTATATTTGACAGGAAGCCAGTGCAGTGCTGAAAAAATCTGAGTTACCAACTTATACTCCTAGTGAGGAGTCTAGCAGCTGCATTTTGCACTAGCTGTAGATGGGAGAGGGAAGACTGAAAGACGCCATAATAAAACATGAACTACAATAATCTAAACAAAATGTTACAAAAGCATGAATTACTTTGCCACAAATGCCCACAGATATCTCCAGACGTGTCAACAGGACCTAATAACTGACCAAATTAAATGCAGCACTCAGATGTAATAAAACTAAAGCCATAAATTTCCCAGAATCAGGTTTGGTAAACATATCACTTGATACGCTTAAGAGGGTATATTTAGTACCGTAACAATTTTAAACCTGACTCTTGTCCTATTTCTAACCTACCTTTTCCTTGAGAAGATCCTTGAATTCTGTTTGTTAAATGCTTCTTTTCCAATACACTCCTGTTGTCTCTCAACAGCGCTCTAAACTCAAACGCAGATAGCGACGAAATATTCCTAACCTTCCCCACCACATTCAAGCAGGCTCAGGTAACCCCACTGCTCAAAAAAACCTATACTAAACACTTCGCTTGTAGATAGCTACAGACTGGTCTCTTTCCCTCCATTCACACTTGAATGAGTTGTTTTCAACCAGGTATCATTATTTCTTTCATAGAATAACCAACTGGATGTTAACCAGTCAGGTTTCAGAAGTGGCCATCCAACTGAGATTGCATTATTGTCATTCACTTAAGCTTTGCAGATTACGAAAGTTGATTCCAAATCATCAGTTCTCATTCTGATGGATCTTTTTTGACACTGTGAATCATCAGATCATTCTGTCCAAAGTCTTATCACTGGGCATCACAGGGAATCCACTTCACTGGTTTGAGTCCTATTTCACAGGTAGGTCTTTCAGGGTGGCCTGGGGACAGGAAGTATCCAAAGCACATCAACTAGTCATTGGGGTTCCTCAAGGATCAGTTCTTGGACCCCACCTCTTCTTCATATACACTACTGTACGTCACTGAGACCCATCATGCAGGCACATGGTTTCTCCTACCATTGCTGTGCTGATGACACATGGCTCTATCTTTCATTTAAACCAAATGACCCAACGATAGTTGCACGGATCTCAGGCATAGATGAAAGAACAAGCTCAACCTGGTAAAGACTGAGCTTCTCATCTTCCCTGCTACTCAGAATTTACAGCATGATTTCACCATCCAGCTAGGTTCATCAACAGTTACCCTTTCAAGTTCGGTCAGATATCTTGGTGTAATCTTTGATCACCAGCTGACTTTCAAAAGCCACATTGCAAAATCCACTCGATCTTGCAGGTTTGCATTGCAGAACATCAGAAAGATCAGTCTCCTCCTAACAGAGCATGCTGCACAACTTCTTGTCCAGGCCCTTGTCATTTCTAGGCTGGACTACTGCAACCTCCATCATGCACAATCAAACCTCTACAAATCATTCATAACGCTGCAGCACGACTGATCTGTCACGAGCCCAAAAGGGCCCACGTCACACCTCTCTTTATCTCTCTGCACTGGTTGCCAGTTACGGCTCACATCAAGTTCAAGACATTGATGCTGGTGTACAAAACATCCACAAGCTCAGAACCCTACTACTTCTTCTCACTCTTACGAATCTACATCCCCTCCAGAAGCCTGAGATTTACAAGGGAGCAACACCTCATGCTACCATCATAGAGGAACAAAATCACTTTTCAGAACATTTTTGTTTACTGCTTCTGGCTGGTGGAATGATCTTCCCACCCTCATCTGGAATGCTGAATCCCTGACAACTTTCAAGCGACAGCTTAAAACTCTTTTTCTTGAAAATCTCTTTCATCAACATTTGACTGCACTGTCTGAACAATGTCTAAAACTTTGTATTACAAGTACTTGCTGTGTTTGTTTGTCTCTTTACGATGAATCGCTTGTTGTATTACTTAATTGTAAGTCGCTTTGGATAAAAGCATCAGCTAAATGAATAAACGTAAATGTTCCTTTTTTTTTTACCACTTCCTTCCTTCACCCATCCTTCCCTTCATTCAGCTCACTCATTCTGAATACCATAATATAAAGTTTTACAAGTGATATTTGCAGTCATGTTTCTTATCATTTGAAATGTCTCAGTGCGACTGGTCCAATGGTTCCAATCTTACAAGAAGTAAACTAAAATGTAATTAAGATCCTAAGAGTTTTGAGATATTTTGCTTAGTGTAGAAGGTGTGCCCTTTCCCACCCTCCAAACTCTCCACATCTAGGCCTTGATCAATGCAAATTCCAGTTGTTAGTTCCTGTCTCCATTTGGAGGATGTTTGTCTTGGTCTGAATACTTAAGTGAAAGTTGTAAGAGGATCAGGGCTCTTCTGTAGCCAGATGAGCCCATAGTGTGGAGTGTGTACTATGTAATGATACATTTTAATACATTTTATGTAATGATGCATGATGCATTTTACCTGACTGATAATAAATTGTCACACTTGAATTGATTGTTTACTATGAAATAATTGACTGTAGTAGAACACGTATCCTACTAATCATAGCAGAGGTTAAGGCCATCCACCACAATAGAACAGTATTTACAGTTAGGCGACAAGGATGTGCAAATCAGTCTAATAAAGCTCAAACATCTGTTAAACAAATATGACTTTTATTGTAGATAAGACTTTTAAAGTCAACATTACACAGTTGACATATGGCTTCATCTAATTTTATGGGCTCAGCTCACTCCCATATTTATGATACAGCTTTTAGTTACTTGACTGGTTTGGTTACACCCTGTCACCGCTTGAGTGATTAATGAAATTACAAATATTAGCTTCTTTTTTTAGGTTGATTATTGTTCAGAAAAAAAATGCTGTGGGAATGTTTTGGGAATGCAGATGTAAAAGAGAGTGGTTGAAAGTGCAGCGGTTCTCAGTGTGCCAACAGCATAGTATGACAGAAATTTGTGTGCAAAAATACAAGAAAATTAACTGACGCAAGGCAAGTATTAGCACATTTCATACACAATGGTAATTCGAAGTGCTTTACATAAAAGGAATTAAAATAATCATTAAAAAAATCACAACAATAAAAACAAAAAATGTAAAACTTTTTAAATTATTTAAAATTTAAAAATGAGTTAAAACAGTTAGGAATAGAAAATGATTATACATAAAATACAGAGCAATTAGTTCGGACGTAGCACAGTGCTCATTCAGTAAATGCATGAACAGATGAGCAGATGAGTTTTGAGTCTCCGTTTAAATGTGGCTAATGTTTTAGCACATCTGATCTCTTTTTGGTGGGGGGCTTTGCCGCTTTTAAGGTTCAATGTCTTGGAAATCTTCATGTAGCCTTAAACTTAAAAATATAATAAAACTATTTCTTCTCTGTAGCTTTTGTGAGAGCTCTGTTGACTTTGCCATATTTGCTACTCAACTTCAGCACATGCATGAGCTGAATGTATGTATGTGTAACAGCCCGAGCTAATTCTGTTTTTTTGTTGTTGTTTTTTAATTGAGTTTCTAAAGGCTTAATTGTTTTTTAAGACAATTTTGTTCCCTCCCATAAAAATAAGTGACTTAAAACAGCAATGTTGAATAGGGGTTGAAAAAGTATGACATAGGTGTGTTATCAAAAAATCCTATAACTCAAAAACATTACATTATATATTGACATGATCACTTTCAATATGCTAGTAACCTGTTGTAAATGCAATTTTTCTAAAGTCCTGGATCTTCAGAAAAACTTGTGTTTGTAAAGTACTGCAGTCTCTGGGGGCTTGAATAATTTTGATTGCAACTGTATGCGTTATGTGTTTGGTGAGTAGCTTGCGCATTCGGTGCTCGAGGGCTCTGCATACACTCATTGTGAGAATTTCAAATGAGACAAGCACCTGTGTCTCGCAATTCGGGTCCTGCTGTTGCCAAGGCATGCCGAAGATTGAGATTCACTTTTTTTCATAAAGTGCATTGACACCAATGTTTCAGGAGTTTAGGACACAGAATAGGACACATGCTTATTCTAAAACTGTTTTATTTCTTATTTGGGTTTATGCATATACTTTTTTTTCCAAGGCATTGTTAAATGCCAGTGTTATTAAACTATTTCTTAGTAAATAAGAGGTGTTAAGTCTGAATTTGTGGTGGTTGTGCTTTAAATTAAATTATTACACGGCTCTGTGGAATGCTTGATTCTGATTGGTCAGTCATGACATTCCAAGGTATGTTATTCCCCGATAACAACTGGTAAAAGCTAATAACACAGACTCATCCGGGCAACTTAAGTCGGCACTATACGCTTGATAGTTTTTCTTGGTGGAAGCTTTACGTTTGGTTAGCTAATAAAATAATACAACTCAATATTATGTGTACAGTTTCTTAATTCTGTCAACTTGCCGCTTGCTAGAAACTGATTTCTTCATGGAAGCTTTGCGTTCAAATATTTCAACTCAGATCAGTGTTTCGTTACTTTTGTGGCAAGCAGCTGTGTAATAAGTGGGATAATGTACATCCAGCCAGTTGTTATCGCAAAATAAAGATGTATATTATCCCTTACTTATTATAATCTTAATTCAAGTGATAAAGAATTTTGAAAGTCTGACAGTAATCAGTGTTGAGAGCTACTGTAAGGTTAACTCTGCCTGGTTTAAATGTTTCAAAATGATTAACAGTTGAAAAATATTAGAAATTTAGATAAGTAATCAAATGTAATAAGTTACATTACTTTAATAAAGTAATTGAAAAGTTACACTACTTATTACATTTTAAATAGAGTAACTTGTAATTTGTAACCTATTACATTTCCAAAGTAACCTTCCCAACGGCACAGTTTATCTCAGCTCGCGGTGATTGCTTTGAACTGTGAGATCTGTGAGAAGCCTTCAGGTGTGTGTTAACACAATGCCAAGGAGTTAAGACATCAGCAATCATCTTAGAGAAGCAATTGTTGCTGCCATCAATCTGAGAAGAGTAATACGGCCATTTCCAAACAATTTGAAGTTTATTCACAAGTGGAAGACATTTAAAATAGACACGTCTCCTTCAAGGAGTGGACGTCCCAGAAATTTCACCCCAAGATCAGACCATATAAAGCTCAGAGAAATGGCAGACAACCCAAGAACTACACCTCAGACTCTACAGGCCTCAGTTAACATGTTAAATGATAAAGTTTTTTTTTTTTTTTTTTTTTTTTTAAAAGAAAATACTGTTTCCGTCTTTTTACTTCAAAATTAATGTTTAATTCAATGTGTCACTTGCCATTTCTTTTTAATTATTTGTGAAATAGACTAGAATTTTCTAAGTGAAAATTGATTCACTGCCACAGTTTGTACTAGCCATTGAAACCCCAAATAAGCATTTAGCCATTGGAACTAATATGTGACCCTGAACCACAAAACCAGCCATAAGGGTCAATATTTTAAAATTGAGATTCATACATCTGAAAGCCAAATAAATAAGCTTTGGTGTATGGCGTATGGTTTGTTAGTATAGGACGATATTTAGCCGAGATACAACTATTTTAAATTTCTGGAATCCGAGGGTGCAAAAAATAAAAAATAAAAAATTCAAACTATTGAGAAAATCACCTTTAAAGTTGTCCAAATGAAGTTCTTAGCAAAGCATATTACTGATCTGAAATTATGTTTTGATATATTTACAGTAGGAAATTTGCTAAATATTTTCATGGAACATGATCTTTACTTAATGTCCTAATGATTTTTGGCCTAAAAAAATAGCTAATTTTGACCCATACACCATATACCTGCTGCTTTTGTGGTCCAGGGTCACATATTATCATCATTTATTTTCTGTGCTAAATGTTTCCGGCCAGCCAAAACCATGAGCTCAGCAATGTAGACTATTAACTATTGTGTGCACAAAATGATTATCTAAATTGCACTGTAACAACGTAAAGGCTCTTTATTGTATTTTCTTAAGCATAAAAAGGTTCACAAGGTTGACAGCAATCTACCCTTTAAACCAGTGTTTGCCAACTGCGTACTTGGTGGCACACACACAATACACATATGTCTCTTGTGAGATGGTAAATCAGATGTGTTTGATTGGGAACAGTCAGAAAATTTATTTGTTGTTTTGCCTTCGGGAACAGGGTCGGAAACCTCATAATTCCAGCGAAACTAGCTGGGACGATCAAATGTAATAGATACCTTCACAATAGTCCACAAGACTGAACTTGTGGAAGATCTGAGCTTTTATTGATGCACTTGATATTGCATGATATCATTCCAGCACATATCAGCTGAGGGGGAAAAAACACTACCATGTTTGGAAACAAAGAAATGTTTCTAAAAAGTTGGAGTGCTATGCGTTTTGACCAAACTTTTTTGCAGCGAATACACACTGTATATAGGAAGCTGACGTACATCATGTCCATTAGGTTAAAATCAATGAATGTATAAGGTAAAGTGCATATTTAGGATGATATGACTGCTCACCATTTATTTTTTACTTAAATATTTACTATTTTTAATTGCATTTTGACTTTCAGCAGGTCACCTAAAAAGTGGCGTTGTTAATTAACCCTTTAACTGTTACCGTCCACTCTGGGACGCCTAAATTTACTTCACCATATTACAAATAAATCCTAATCTAATCATGACAAACTATACATCGTTGGAAAGATCTAAGACTCCTAAATAGATATTTTACCATATTTTTGTGTTACAAATTACATAGGAAAAGTAATAGATTAATATATGTCAAGAGTGCAACTTAAAAAATTTACATCATAACATGACTTCTGCCCTTTGTCACAAAAGACTTTCTTCATTTCTTTTTTCCCTTTCACGCTTTAGATATCATAAGAAATTATATATCAGTTCAAAACTTAAAATCTCAAAATTCATCTTTGAAAGGCATTTTAAAATCAGACATTGCATTACCACGAAAAATGTACATCAAAATCATATTACAAAATGTTTTCATTCATGAATTATAAAAATTTAAGTCTGGATAGTGCATTTTTATGTCTGTGTTCAAAAATGGGACTGACACTTAATTTAATTTAATTTCATCAGCTGAACAATCAGTATTCTGTTCAACCACACTGGTGAACACACTGTATATATCTGCCTCCTCAGAAATTAAATATGGGGCTACACTGACAAAGGTCTATTGAGGTTTCAATTTGAAATTTGAAACTTGAAATTTGAATGCTTGGAAAAACTACTTGTCAACTACCCACATTCTCATATACAATCTAAACATTCATTTAGCTAATTTACAGAAAATAAATCATCAATGTGATTTATTTCCAACATTTCCAACAACTTAAGTGCTTTTGAAAATCTGTGGAAATTAAAACAGAAGTAGGCACTTACCCCAGCAGTGCAACACAACGCAACATGAATAATTATGCAGGTCTAATTTTTTGGTGTGTCTGTGGTATTTGTCCCTTTTAATTAGTTTTCATTTGTAGACAAAGCATATTTTCATTATGATGTTATTGTTTATGGTGAATACACACCTGTTTAGCCTGGGGGATGGACCTGCACTGTTGGCAACACTCCACACACAGTGCTAACATCAAGAATATTCCTGTTAGGTTAAGGAAGTCCCGATCTTCCCTTAATGTACCCACCATTACAACCTGTTCTCACACCAGTAACTGTAATCATATGTATGTGTATACATGTATCTATGTGTGTGCGTGTGTGTGTGTGTGTGTGTGTGTAAATGTATAATGTATAACATTTCCATCCAACTTTAACCTTTCCTATGCAGGGGAGTAGTTTGTCCCCAAATTACCAAAACTACCAAGTACAAGTACAGTATTTATACCATAGTTAATGGAAACCTAAAATCAGGCTATTAATTAATTGTTTAATTCACACCTGTGCTTTTATAAGTCCTAACTTAATGTACAAACCGAAGGGATCAGTTATTAACAAAATATGACTAAAGCACTGTTTACACTGCCAGCGATGTTATTGCTAGGCTCTGTACTGTCACTCAGAAAACGCAACCAAAAACTGTATATAATGCCGGTAAAACTAAGATGTCATTCTAATTTGACTAGGAATTGAACTTAAAAGAAATAAAAGTAGCATTCTGCTCAGTAGTGTTGCAAGTCAGCCCCGGGCCCATATGCAAAAAAATTTGTACGGGCCCCCCAATCATCATGGGCTCCAACTCTGTTACACAAGCGCTTACCAGTCAAAGTAGGTCTCAGGTAGAGGACATCGCGTGTGCTAGCCAGTACCCTTTTTACAATCTACAGTAGATGATAAAACACATTCTGTCGGCAAAGATGTAACGCAGCGGTAACGCATGCTTGTAACTATACGCTAATTACTAATTTAGAAATTATAGCACATTAAATTACTCCGTTACTAAAAAAATAATCAAATTACAGTAAAGTGTTACAAAGTAATGCGTTACTGCCCGACACTGCTCAGTAACATATTAGCATAATCCCCGCTTGCCCGTGAACACTTCCGCTAGTTAGTGTGTTTACATCATGTCGAGAAGACGCTGTGTTCTGTACTGTGAAAAGTTTTTCAAAGTTTTTCCAAACCACAACCTGTAAGTACGATTGATACGTTGTGTGTACATTTTTAACTGAGTGCTCAAAATATAATTTTTTTTGTGTGATGTATAGCTAGTGCAGCTTTAGATTTCCAGCTTTAGATTACTGAAGTAGTTCTGATAATTTGCTGTGAACCCACTATTTCCTAAGAATGTATCTATTAATGTAGGTGGCCGTTGTTCTAATTACTTTGTTTAATAATAAAGAATGTAGACATATTTTGGTTTACAAACTGTGTTGTTTCATGATTTAGTCATGTTAGCGCTCAGCTAACGTATCCACCATTATTATTTTGTGAAGTGTTTACAGTTTAGCAGCTAAATTTTGGCTGTGGGCACAATTCGCTTGCATAAGTGTTAAATGTATAAATGTATTGTATGTCATTATTTTAAGAACGAATTGGGGCCCTATATTATTGTTTTATGTAAAGGTGCATGCTTTGCTTTTGTTAATGGTAGCGCTCGCTTACTTGCTCAAGTACTCCTCTCTGTACCAAATCGCAACAGACTTGGCCAGATGACCAATCAGAGCAGAGTAGACTTATGGAAGGGAGGGGTTTGTTCCGAGCTTGCTTCAAACGAATCGTTTTGAAATCATTGACAAATGACTCAAATATTAAAAGTATATTCTGGCTGCCCGCCAGGGCCCAGGAAGGACAATACTGGAATCAGTAAACGAACCCAGGTGGCATCAGAACTCTCTGGTAAGAGACAGATCAAAACATTCTAAAAGAATCTGATTCTGAAATTAGAATTTGGTTTTAAAATTAGAATTGCTATTATTAGAATTGGGATTAACAAAAAGGGGACGAACCATAGTGGCTGGTCCGATTCTGTGGGGAACGTGATTTAGAGATAATTTCGGAAGGAAATTAGAATCACGGGAATACAGCACAGCCAATTTGTTCTGTATAAAAGCAAGCGTGGTTAAAATATATCGAAAAGAAATTAAAATCAAAGCGACTGGGATGTTTCAGAAATTGAGATCATGTGAGCAAGTACGACACAAGAAGTACACTTCGAAGGAACTGAAAAGGTGAGCGGCATTTAATCGGGGTGTGAGGCACTCCGCCTGGCCGACTTTGGGTTATAGGTCGGATCTGTTGGAGACGTCCGATAGAGAACGTAGGCGCCGACAAGAGAGCCCACAGGGAGAGGAATCCATTATGGGGAAATCCCAGAGCAAGCTCACCAAATATGATAAACCAGTATTTCATAAAATGGAAATATTGTATGGCCAAAAATGCATGCAAGATATGGATAAGTTGGTTAAATATCATGATTTTCTGGAAGAAAGAGTGTTACAAGATTGAGGCTAGTAAAGGAGTCAGTTGAGGAAGGAAGCAGAAGGCAGAAAAAGTGTTGTGTGAAGCAAATGTGTGAGAAATGTGAGCAGACAGTAGATTGTTGGATGAGGGAGGCGGATAAGAGAGAAAGGGGGTGATGCAGAAAGAACTGCCGCATAGAGATGAAAAAGAAAAGAAAAATGAGGAATGTGAAGAAAAAGTAACTGCAACACATAGATCCACTAACCCCTTTGATGTGTTTATTTTCCCACATGTACCACCGTCGTATCATCACTATCCCGCGGCTGAGCTCCAAGGCCTGAAAGTGGACCCTGATATTGACCAAGAAGACTGACAGCACCACCGGCAAGACCACCAGCACTGCCAGCGAGACTGGCAGTACCATCAGTAATACCGACAGCACCGCATCCACAGGCGGTAGCACCTGAAGGGCAAGAAGAAGAAGACCCCCAACGATTCCTGAAACCCCCAACGAAGAGGTCGACAAGGAAAGGACTCGCAGACTTCCCCCATCAAAGAAAAGAAAGACAAGAAACACCATAAAGGAAGAAAATGTGAGCATAACAGCCCCAATGGTCGAAGTTCCATTGGAACTTCCATTGGAACTCGAAGTTCCATTGGAACTTCCATTGGAACTCGAAGTTCCATTGGAACTTCGACCCTGACGGGGCGATGATGGTCTTTAGACCTTGGACTGTGAGTGGGAAGCTGCGAGGGGAAGATCATCGTAGAGTAAGCAGTAAATGGACTGATGAAACCAACGCAAACTACTGTACAGCTGTTGCGGAGCTGGCAATGCTGCCAGACCAGAGAGGAGTCCATTCAGGACTGTTATCATTGACTATACGAGATCTTCAACAAACACAGCGGCTTGGAAGATTTTAGCGCATGTTCTGCATGCTGAAGAACAACAAACGATGAAGAAGGAAAGGGTTAAAGCAAAGACTGACAAAGAATGACAGCTGGCCTTAGTGCAGACTGTGTCGAGACTCCGGGGTTATTCGGCTCCCCGATATCAACAGATGAAAGGGGGGGAGAGGAAAAGGATGGGGTGGAAGACCCTCAAGCTGGACTGAAAGAAACCCAGAGCAACGTGATCTGTGGGACTGATGATCATGTAACCAGAAAGTGCAGTAAATGCAGACTGTGCAAGAACGATGGTCACTGGGCCTGAGAATGTCCAGAGAACCAGAAAAAATCAAGCAGACTGAAGCTGAATAATAAATGTTTAATGCCTGTATTTGATTATCAGAAAAATTAAAACAAGAATTTCTGAACAAAAAAAAAAGATTGTAGGGCCCTGTTGTTTAAAATGTTGAAATTCAGATTATTTGACATATTTTTTCACTGAAATAAATGTTTTTGTTATTACACAGAGAGTAATGTACCGAAAAAAAAAGTACCATGCCATTGGTACCCCCAACCTAAAGATCGAACAAAGCAGTTTAACACAAATTATGCAGCCTGGCTATTTACAGGGCACGTCACATGTCGTAATAGAAAAAGATGACAAATATGAGAAGGATTGGTTTGGGGGAGAGAAAGGAGAAACTTTGACTTGTGATAAAATGTTTTGGACAGAAAGTGTGTGTGCGGTTTCAGTCAGCCTGACAGAAAAACAGCTTCCGTTTTATCTAGTGGCAGGAGATTCTGTGCTTCACTTATCTGTTTCCAAGGCCAGGGATCAGTCATGGTGTGAAGTAGGGAGATTTGTCAAGGAAGTAGGTGGGGGTGTGAGACACAGTAAGAGTTTAGGGGCATTTATGTCAGACTGCAAGTATGACATTAAAGTGGAAAGAATTGTGACCCCTTTTGATGAAAGCACAAAAGAAAATCATTGCATGGCAAATATTTGCTCCTCAGACATACACCCTGCTTTGGCAGAGGTGCCTCCTAAATTGTGGGCAAAACACAAATCCCCACAAGGGATGTGAACCGGTTGTAATCACTCCAAAATCTGATTACAGGCTGTCAACAACAGTATCCTCTGAAGGCAGAGGCAATACTGGGCATGAAACCAGTGTTTGAATCACTTTTGAAAGAGGGTATAATAGTGCCATGTAATGATTCTCCAGCGTGCACTCCAATTTTTGTGTGTGAAAAAGATAAGGGATAAGAGCCAACCAAATATGTATGAACTGTTTATGAAATAGCATATTATGCAACAACAACGACCAGTGCTAGTTCAAAACCAGATTACTCCACCATACTTCGTTGCACAGATAAGCCACTAGCATCATCTGAAAGGTAAGTCCTGCTGTTTATTTTGATATGTGTTACCCTTGGAGGCTACAAGCACTTCGCAACTTATTCAGCTATGACTCAGCTATGTGAAAATGAGTGAAGAAATGACCAATTCAAGATTACTCCGAATATCTGTGTTCTACAAGCAAGGTACTAGCGTTACTGTGAAGCAGAAGGCCCACATTCGTTTGTGATAGCTGATGGCTTAATCTCAGGGGTTATTGATGGTAACAGATATAACTGAGCAGGGCTTTCCTGAGACTAGCATGGAAAGTTTTACATCCGTGGTTAGAACAGAATCATTAGGAAGATCTTATTCACTTGGAAGCAAGCAGTCGAAAACCTGTGTGAGGAAATATCTCAGAAAAGATTTAAGGGAACCCTCGAGCAAGACTCATGTCAATGCATTCTGACACAATTTAATGAGTTCCTCAGCTACCTTAGAGAAAACAGTGGTCTGCCTTCTGGATGTCTTGTGTGGACATGGTTGAGATTTTGCTTAGTCTTATTCGAGCATCAAGAGAGGGAAAGTGGATGATGGATCTTGCAGCAATTAGAGCAACCATTCCATAGTGTTTTGCTTATGATAAGCTAAACTATGTCAGATATCTGACATACTACTATGCTCAAATGTCTCGCCTGGAGGTGGATCATCCTGGTGTTCATGCACACTTTATAGAGGGTGGTTCTTCTGTCCAGCTGGGCAGGAACATTCCCTTTGGAAAGATTATGATAGACCAGACAACTGAGGAGACTGTAAACAAGGACACCCAGACTGCCAGTGGAACTAAAGGTTTTAGCCTAAATACTGGAGCAGTCACCAGATACTATCTCACTTCAGAAAAGTGAAGTGAAGTGGCTATGCATTCCTCCAAGACTCTTGCATGAACAATTTTGAATATCCATGTAATATTTGAGCTTTTTTAAAATTTAAAAAATGGCACTTGTATTAAACATGCAGATAAATGGGAAATAATACATCCCTTATAGTGAATTGCATCACTTCAGTTATAATGAACTTCAAAATTCTGTTGTCAAGCCACTGGAGTCACATACTTTATTGATGTCTTTATACCTTTCTGGACCTTGAAAATGCTAGTTGCGTAGACTATCAATAGAGGGACAGAAAGTACCCAGATTTCATTAAAAATACTCTTTATTTGTGTTCTAAAAATGAATGAAAGTCTTATGGGTTTGGAATGGTTTGAGGGTGAATAATTGACAGAATTCCCATTTTTGTGTGAACTATTCCTCTAAACAATATTGTTTTCTCTTATAAGAAAAAAGTTTTGAATTTTGACTGTTTTACAGTTTGAAGTTTAAATTTTGTGACCATTATTTAGTGCAACACTAGTATTGTACAGGTGCTCATGTTTTCTTTTTTTAATTCTGTCTGTTGCTGTTTAAAGCTAAACTGTCTTTTACAATACAGGCATTTTTCGGTGTTTGACACATTGTTAAATGAATTGATTTGACTGAGTATTTGACTGATGATATTGTTTTGTTCTAACCAATTTGAGGCTAACAAAATCCATTGAATGCACTTTTAAGAATGTTTACATGAAGTAAAAATAAACCATGTTCAATTTGTGTATTGTGCTGGATTTATTTGCTTTATATATATAGATATAGAAATAAATACAACATTAAAACAGAAAAATTCATTTTTTATTTTTTTTTTTTACTGTTGGCGGACTGTAAATTAACAGAAAGTTTCAGTTTTTTAATTACGGTACAAAGTCCAGGTAATGAGCTGCCAGTACTTTTTCAGTATTTTTTTTTTACGGAATTTTTTTCTACAGTGTAGTTTGGTTTGGTTACACTATGTTGTGTCAACTGTCCTGCTAATTTGATTTATGCTATTAAAAATACTGGCTTAATAATTAAGGTTGACAATTGTTTAAAAATAATGCTGTGTTGGGAATGAAGAATGTGAAAGAGAGCATGCATCTCATGCAAGTCGACTTCCATAAATTCTTTCTTATAAACTCCGATTTGAAGTTGTTTGATATAACATCCAACTTTATAACGTCCACTTGCAAACCTGTTAAAACACTATCAACAAAATGGACTTAGTGCTATGTTTATTTCATAAAGTCATCACAATACCTTGTATGTTGGCAGGTGTAGACTGATAGAAATTAGTTTACTGCTAAATATTTTACAGTCTTGCGTGTTCAGAATTCAACAACGGCTGAGGTAATTGTTTGTGGGTAGGAGTTGGCAGTAGTTAGGGCGGAGCACTTGTATCACTTTAAATCATGGCGTGCCCTCGATTCTGGCCCCTTTGCTTGATGCCAGAGCACTAGTGACTTCAGCCTCTTAATCATAAATCAGTTAGTCAATTAAATTAAAATTAGCTGTTAGTCTACAAAAATGCCTGCTGAGTTTGAACTTTGTCCTGGAAGAAAAATTGGGGGCTCCAACCCCTGTTTCATTATCGCTGAGATTGGACAGAACCACCAAGGAGACATAGAAATCGCCAAAAAAATGATCCGAATGGCTAAGGTAAAAAGCTGAAATTTGATACTGTATTGATAACTTATCATAACTTATCATTTATAACTTATCTATAACTTTTTTATGTTTCAAAACACCGGAAAAAAAAAATAGAAAATAGTGTTTCTTTAGTATTTATTATTTCTTCTGTTTTGTTAGTCAGTTAACAATTTTTCAAAGAAGCATTTTCTTAGTGTGAAGAACATTTTAAAAATCTATAGAAGCTTTTTGTTTCACTTTAAAGAATCTTTCTGATGTTAAAGGTTCTTAATGGAACTATCAATTCTCTTTTTCCAGGCCAGGGTTTCTAAATTGCCTAAAATGCTCTGGTTTTGACTTGACTTGTTTTCCTATGCTGAATGAGCAAGAAGCAAGAAGCCGTTTGACCAATAGCTTGCAGGCATTGTATATAATCGACCAGTGGTGAGAAAGTGGGATTTACAGAAAATAGCCAATAATGTAAAACCTATACGTATCCACCTTATTTTTCAATGCGGAAGTAAGCTGTTTTCTGGTAATGTGTTAGACTTCCTGTTCATAATCTGCCATAGAAAAATGCGAGAAGAATATTGAAGTGCCGTAAACGGTAAAACAGTTTGCGCTACAAACTATTGTGTTCATAATTAAGATAATACATTAAAATAGTGTGGTAAGACACACCAATTTGCAATATCAAGCAGCTGTTTTGTACAGATAAACATAGCTGAACACGGATGAGACCGGAAGCCAGACACATTAAATTTACAAACGGCCACTCCCACTCTTACAACAAAAATAAGGTGGATAAGAGGACTATAAAGAGTAAAAACAAAGCCAAAATAAAGGCATTTTGGGCAGTAATCACCAAATTATCACCAAACCTAATCACCAAATCCACCTCTACTTCTCCTTTTGTCTCCTTGCAGGACTGTGGAGCTGATTGTGCCAAGTTTCAAAAGAGCGAGATTGAACACAGATTCACCAAACAAGCTCTAGAGCGTCCCTACACGTCCCCTCATGCCTGGGGACCGACCTACGGGGCTCATAAGCACCATCTTGAGTTCAGTCACCAGCAGTACAAAGAACTGCAGCAGTTTGCCAATGACATTGGCATCTTCTTTACAGCATCAGGGATGGATGAGGTGAACAAATAAAGAACATTTCTAATATATAGCAAGAAAATACTTAAATGTCCCTTGAAGACAAAGTAGACTGTAATGCATCTCTTAACTGTTTCTCTCCCTACCTCGGGTCAGATGGCTGTAGAATTTCTTCATGAAATCAATGTGCCGTTTTTCAAAGTTGCCTCAGCGGACACCAACAACATCCCCTACCTGGAGAAAACCGCCAAAAAGGGTAAAACTCACTGAAGTTGACATCCATTTGACATGCAAAGTCCTTTTTTAGAAGCAGTCATTACACACAACATTTTTTATCTATTTATATTGAATATTAGATGCTGTCTGATGTGTGAGAATGAGAAAAGTAGAAGCAGAACTGAGAACTGAATGTCAGTAGCTTCCCATGTGCATTTGAAGTCTGTCTGATGTACCAGAAAAATTATATATTGACGTTGCTGATTGGTCAGAGAGCAGAGAGGATGAAACCTAGAAATCCTGGTGTGGATTTTCTGGATTTTCATTCCTACCATGGGTGACTGTGTATTTAAAGTCTGCAGAGAAAACAAAATCATTGTATTAATGACTAAAACATCGACTTTCACCCAGAAGCAGGCATGTTTTAAAACAAACATTTTGGCTTGTTTTTGTAGGTCGTCCCATGGTGATATCTAGCGGAATGCAGACGATGGAGACCATGCGCTGTGTGTACCAAACCGTCAAGAAGCACAATCCCAATTTCACTTTCCTGCAGTGCACCAGTGCTTATCCACTGCCACTAGAGCATGTCAACCTCAGCCTGATCACTGTAAGACAACCCACTTTAATCTAGTTAACCATGTAAATTACTGGCCAAAGTATTACATGCACAATTTTTATATGCTGAATTAATATTGCAAAAATGTAATTATTCATTGTAGATTAAGAGTTAATAATTGCTTAAATTAGTTATTTGAAATGAACATTTCTCATTATAAACAGGCAACAACTCATTTAGTTAAGTACTAAAACAACTAAAACTATACCACAATATAATATAAGATAATATAATATAAACTATAAAATATCTAAAAATTAAAACATAATAAGAACAATTTAAATATGAAAACAAACAAAATAAGTATAACTAAAAAGTAAAATGATTTTTTATATATATTTTATATGCTAAATTAATATGTAAAATGTTTAATAATGTGGTTGATTTTTTTTCAAAAATGTACTAAATGTACAAAAATGTTCATTGTTATGTTGTTCATTCCAGATTTATCCAGACTATCTATATTCCAGACTAAAAAAACCTTAGTAGGCCTTCTTCAAATACTACTAATAAAATGTAATAAAAACTATACATATGTTACAAAATGTCAAAATAACAAAATTTTATAACAACTTTAACTAAAATTAAAATGACACAAAATGTAAATAAAAGAAAATATAAATATTAATGTTCATTGTTGCTTTATATTTACATATTTTTATATTTTTTAAAAAAAATGTGTATATATATATATATATATATAGTTGTATAACATTTAGATTATATATAAATGTAAATATTTTATTTATAAATCTAAAATATATTTCTTTAATATGTATGTATGTGTGTGTGTGTGTGTGTGTGTGTGTGTGTGTGTGTACACAGTAAACACACACATATAGCATGTAAACATAAAGTTTTATTTTGAATGAGATTAATAGTTTGACAGACCTAGTTAGATTAGTCAATAATATTGACTAATATGAGATAGTGACTACATTTAAAGAATATTTTCATTAAAAACTATGACTAAAAAGCCCCGCTGATCTTGTGTGAGTATTTTGATAGCAAGAATTATAGGTATTTAATGAGTAGTTTGGAATCTTTCTGTTTCCCTTTACCTAAATCAGGAGTTCCAGAAGGAGTTTCCGGACATTCCCATCGGATACTCTGGACATGAGACGGGCATTCATGTGTCTGTGGCTGCTGTGGCACTCGGGGCGAAGGTCCTGGAGCGTCACGTGACCCTGGATAAGAGCTGGAAAGGAAGTGACCACTCAGCCTCACTGGAGCCGGCGGAGCTGGCGGAGCTGGTAAGAGCCATCAGGACGGTCGAGATGGCAATGGGCTCGCCAGTCAAACAGATGCTGCCCTGTGAGGCTTCCTGTCACAGCAAGGTCAGATACAACGTTAATTTCGATAGACAGAGCAATAGGTGGCTTTTCAAATGTATTTAAATCACTGTTTATGTCCTTTCCTGCAGTTGGGTAAGTCGGTAGTGGCCCGAAAACCATTGAAGAAGGGCGAGATATTAGCTCTCGACATGTTGACGGTAAAAGTCGCTGAACCACATGGTGTGAGTCCAGAGAACATCTTCAAAATGGTTGGCAAGAAAATCATGGTGGACCTGGAAAAAGATGCCACCATCATTGATACCATGATAAAAGGTTGATGATTATACACTCCATAACTATTCTCCATAACTAAAGTGACAATGAAGGGGTTTTATCAAGCTATTAATAATTATAAGTAACAATAATAATATATTCACATATAGAGGTTTATTCACATGTATTGTTAATTCCACTTCTGATGTTTCCGATGCTTCTTTGAGTGCCAAACTAAAAGGCCTGACATGATAAAATGTCAAAATGACCTGCGTGTTCTTGGTTGCTGATGAAAACAAGATCATGAGGAAGATGCTACGTGGCAAATCAAACATATCAAGTGTTAGTGCTTATCCTGCTTTAACCGTATGTAGCAATATGAGGGAGATTGTTTGTAAAGACAGTAGGACAAAAGGTTATATGTTTAGTTTAGTTTAGTTAAACTAAACAAAGGGTATATAAGCAGAGAAGCATGCCCGTTTCTTTTTGTCACACATTCTGCAGAACTCAATGCTGTATTGTCTGACCTTCTTGCAAGAATAAAATTTCAAAGACTCCGTCTCTGACCGTGTACTTTATTTAAGAAGGAATTTTTTTTACATATAAAACAAATTCATACAAAAATTAAACGCCAGTATTACAAAATCTAACAATAAAAAGTGTATACATCACTCGTAAAACTGTCTAACAGCGACACCAGCAGGTAAAGTTACAGCGGGAGTCCACCTTTGAGACCACGGAGTTTTTGGTGGGTAATGGACTACTTGCACAACTACTTCAGCGTTCTACTTGTTACGCCTCGGGAGTTTCCGGTTAGCGTTCAGCGCACCTACATACAGACAGTTTCACATGAGAACGCAGTTTATTACTACGTTTTAGGTCTGGCATTTCTTTAAAAAAAAAAAAAAAAAAAACAATTAATCATATTCTCTGCATTAACAT